>PVLD010004908.1:0-26648 GCA_004027595.1 Dinomys branickii | reverse complement strand
TATGAAAGGGGAATATAAAACATACAAATAGCAAATAAATATATGACAAAATGTTCAACATCATTGGTCATTTGAGAGACACAAATTAAAACAGCACTTAGATTCCATCTCACCCCAGAAAGAATGGCTATCATCAAGAAATCAACCAATAATAAATGCTGAAGGGCCGTGTAGGAGAGGGAACCCTTCTCCACTGTTGGTGGGAGTGTAGACTGGTACAACCACTGTGGAAATCAGTCTGGAGATTCCTCAAAAAACTAGGATTAGAGGTCCCATTCAACCCAGCTACTCCCCTATTTTCCCAGAAGAATTAAAAGCATAATACCACACCAATATTTGTGCACCTATGTTTATAACCCCACAGTTTGTAATAACTAAATCTTGAAAACAATCCGAATGCCCATAAACCAAGGAATGGTTAAAAAAGATGTGGTCTTTTTATATCATAAAGTATTATTCAGCCATAAAGAAGGATAAATTTGAAACAGTTGTTATAGGTAAATGGGTGCAACTTGAGACTATACTCTTAAGTGAAATAAATCAGACTCACATGTGTAAACATCATATTGTCTTACTTGTGAGAGAAACTGAAAGAATAAATAAAGACCAAGATATACAATAGATATTGTGAAATGGGAAGAAATTGTTCAAAAGGAAAGAGGACCTAGGATGAGGAAGGGAAGGAAGGGAAAAGGGGAAAAATCAAAATACAGTAGTTATACTACTAGTTTCTCTTAGTTCATTGAAAGAAAAGGTTTGTGCTAATATTGTTTGGAGAATTCTTATGCCCATATCTTATATTCTGAGTAACTACTTTGAAGATAGCTATATACAGTGTATTAATTATTGTTATTTGCCTATTATTTTGTTATGAAATTTTGTTTTATTTTTCCATAAAAGAAAGAAAGAAGAAAGGAAGGAAGGAAGGAAGGAAGAAAGAGAGAGAGAGAGAGAGAGAGAGAGAAAGAAAGAAAGAAAGATGCTGGGTTAAGGTTTATAACTTTAAAAATGCCATTAAAACTTTCTGGAAACCATGCATTACCCTCACTGTCCCAATGCCTCCTAGTACCCATGTTTTGGTGGGGGAGGGACCTAGGAGAAAAATACTTTAAAATAACTTTAACTCAACTAATTAAGAAGATAAATACACGGTGTGGAAGATGGCACTTTGTGGAAAGGATGAATTCATTTGTACATACTACTGAGGCTGAGAAATTTTTGTGCTTTGCTATAAATTATAGCATCTGCTACAATTCTGTATCACACTCACATGATGGGATTTTTCTTAAATTGATAAACTATAACTAGGCTAATTAAAATATCCTTTTACAGCCTTTAACAAACTATTTCTTATAGGATGTTAAATTATTGTATACATAGTTTTTGTTGTATAACATTATTTTGTATTGTATTATATACACTTTATAATAAATATTCTATTGCATTATTGTAATGCATAATAGTGAATAAGATCAAACTTTGCCATGCCTTAATTTGCAAAACAAACTTGGAAAGAAAAGAGCCAAATATCAGGTATTTATAAACTATTGCCATTACAATATGTAAGTAAAAGAAAAACTATAAAGAATAACAAGGACAAAGCATGATCTCTACTTTAAGCAGACAGCAATTGATAAAGACAGCCCGTTTAATTCGGTGTGGACAAAGCCAGGCTTATTTTCCTGCTTCACTCGGTGGAGAGGGAGAAGGAAGCATATGCACATCATTAGAAACTACAGGCCACGCCAACACTGCTGCCCACGGGGGAAAACACAAAGGCAAAGAGAGTCCTACGTAGGCGGACGCAAAGGCAGCACGGCAAAAACTCGGTTTGTTTGGTAGGTTTTCCATTCATTGGATACACAGAATGAAAATTAAAAATTTCTATTCAGGAAAAATCAGATAACAAAATTTATTTCCTCTGGGACGTGTTTAGAGGCTTTTTTTTTTTTTTTTTTTTTTTGGCGGTACTGGGGATCAAACTCAGGACCTTGTGCTTGCCAGGCAGGCGCTTATTCCACTGAACTATATCCCCAGCCCTAGAGGCATTTTTAATAATGACAAGATGATCCTGTACTGCATGCGCTCTGTGATGTGCTTCCATCCTCAGGGTTACGGGGTTTGCAGCTTGCCAGGTGAAGGGAAAGCAGTGCCCTTAAAGCAGTACACATAAAGTGCCCCAAGATTTCTATTGCATTGTTGAATTCACAGTAGTTGACAGGGAGAGAACAGCCATCCCGCAGGACTAGCCTTGCCAAATCTTACCTGATACGCCATCGACACCACCTTCTCATAACTTGGGTGGAATGCAGCCCCAGAAACTTGCTAACCCCCTAGACTGTCTCTCGAGTTCTCACAGATGAGACCCCTCCCCTGCTAGAACATGTGTCCATCTCCTTTCTGTCTGATTTGGAATGCATACTTCTGATTCACAATTCAGGTTCTGTCAGCTCTTTGGTGACACCTTCCCCGAGTGCCCCCAGGACGAGTCACTGCTCCTCTGACTTGCCACTTCTTCTACCTCACCATATGTCCACCACGTAATGCCCACACATGTCTCACTGCACACCGCATTACCCGCTGCTAACAATGCCTGGCACACAGAAGGTGCTCTATAAGTGGTTTCCCTATAAATTAGCGATTCAAAAGAGACAGCCTGCATATAGGTTTTCATTTTTATACTACTGGAAAAGGTTTTGAAAATAATAATTTGGGTATTTCCAACACATTTCCTTGCCATAAATGTTTCTGGCATTTAAGGCAGCTTGAGTTTGGATTATGGCATTTACAGCTGAAAAGTTATTTCTGTCTTCACAACTCATGTTATTCAGAAACAGTGAATTCAATTCTCTAGATGCATCATCTTCCCTACCTTTGTTGTGTTTCTACGTAACTTTTTCATGGGATGATACATTTTGCTAAGTGGAAATTCTGCTAGGTTCTTATTACAGCACTGGTGATTTATGTTTTTTGTGTTATGAGGTGGGGTTAGGGGTCATATAGGGTGTAGGCAGAGGCACATCCAGCAGAAAGGGTACTTGGAAGGAGGGAGGCCTTCTCTCAGGTTGGCCACCCCAGCAGCCACACTCATCTCATCTCTAGATTTCTCCAACTTGTGTACTCACTCGCACCTGCACACACTAGACAGGGGATGCTTCACCCTCTGTCCCTTGTTTTCAGTGAGCTGGTAGGAATGCAGTGCTGTGTGCTAACTCGCAGGACAGGCTTTGCTATGTGCTGGAGCACTGACAGTGGAATCTGTGCCTAAAGCCTCTTTACTCCAGTATTTTTAATATTGATAATATGATATCGGATCATATTATATCATATAATGTCAGTAGTAAACAAATCTTTTCTTGATCAAAATGATAAACTCTCCTGGAGACTACTAACTCTGGATGTGTTTGTGTAATAGCAGCTTAACACAAGCAAAAATCTCCACAAAGTTTGTTTCCTACTCCCACCTTCTAGATCTAGATTGGCCCCAGATAATGGCTGAATTTTCACTCTAGTGTGACTTTGTGACTCACACTTTACATTTCTGTAAATCATCACACCTTGTCATTCATGACAAAGTTTTTTAATAAGAAAAAATGATATTTAAATTATTGGGGAAATTTACTATGGAAGAAACATGGGGCTGCTTGTAAACATGACCTGTTGTATTATTACTCAAAAAATCATTTTTAGAAAAAATGTAAAGCCTTTTATGTATTTTTAAATCTAGTCATTCTTCACTGCAAACCCCCAGCATATTCAATTTGTATTTCTAAGGACAGCATGCTCCCCTCTTTTCTGATCTTTGCCACTGTCCGTTAAAATGTGCCAAATATATCCAGTAGGAGGAGAAACAGATGGAAATCTCTGGGAACTACTGGCTAGCAACCTGTTCCTGGGGAGTCAGTAGATTCATTTCTCTTTCCCTCTTTTCATTTAAAAATACTGACCTAGTCATCTACTGAAGGAGAAAGACTTCTCACTGTTGGTGAACAAACATATTTCAGAAAACTTCATTAAACTAAGTAATAGGATTCATGCTTAAATGATTGAGGGTATATAAGCTTTCAGAGAAAGAAAATCTAATTAAGATGGTGTTCATACAATTCAAGACACTAATAATTAAACAAATTAATTGTGATAGGTCCTATTAAAGGGCTATATAAATATGAAGCAGTATTTTTTCTGAGGCAGTATGATTTTTTGGGTCAGTTACATACAATGCAACATTTCGGTGAACTTCGCAGGTTGTAAATATTCACGATGTCCTGCCTGTGTGATATGAACTGCAGTAAAAATGTGTTACTTAACTCATTTTTATCTTTTTGGAAGCTCTCTGCATTGATTCAGAAGTTATAAAGCAAGCTGTAATTCTTACAACTTGCATCTTGCATTCTTGGTGACAAGTTGTTTTCAATCATAGTAACTAAGTCATGGTCACACTGCCAAGCTGCCTGAGGCACCAGGAGAACCAATGAGAAGCTCTGACAGGATAGCTCTGCCATGTCCTTACAGGCACTTTGAAACCTGCCCACAGCATTCTAAAACTTGCCCCACTCAAACCATGTCAGAAAAATTACACGTGCCACAAAAGTTTGGTAAAAATATATTTAAAATAAGCAAGAAAAAATAGTTTTGGCCTTAAGGATAACTGTCACCATTGTTTTTTACCAAGTAGAGTTAACTTATATGCATAATGATTTCAAGTACGAACTTATAAAAGATGTGACAAATCAGAACAACAAAGAACAAGAGGAATCTTTTTTCAGAAAAATGTATTTGCAATTCAAATGTTCATATAAAAAGCATAAAAAGTTCATAGATGTATGTTTTGTAGAAGTGCTATGGTTTCACCATTCATTGCAATTACATTCCAAGTTGTGCAGCGTGGTCCACACTGTCACCTTATATGTTTGTCACACTGACGTCACTCTCATCACAACCTCCCCCGAGCTGTTATCTTCTGACAAATCTTCATGGGGCCTTATCCGATTGAACAGGTGGAATAGCACATAGCCACACTGAAACCTCGGGGAGGTCAGCTGCGTTGGGTGGACCAAGTTTCTGTTCCGCAGAGCCGTCAAGGGCAACCATAAAGTCCTACTTGTGGAAGACTCTCCCCGGCTACTTTCTTCGATGTCTGTGGCTTTGTCGTAATTCAATACATCCCAATGCAAATTAACGGCTCGCCAGCGCTTAAACACTCTGTAAACCGCAGCTCCTTCATGGACAATGAGACCTGAAGTTCAAGGGGGAAAAATAAGATCAGTGACAATCCAAAGATAGGAAAGTTATTCTGCAGAAAAGTAAAGGTCCAAGAAATAATTCCCTGGTATTTCTCACTGTCAAAGAAGAGAGTACTCCGATGACTCAAATATTACGGCTTCTGTTAGCTACTGCTGATATCACACAGAATGAATATCCAGGGAAGAATAAGAATTCACTGACACGGAGGCAGTTAAGTGGTCACGGGTGTAATTTTCATGCTCCATCATGGCTCAGAACATACTTTGGGCATTTATGTTGCTGTAGGAGAATCAACTGTTTCATTTATTAATTCAACATTGTACCCACTGTGTGGCAGGCAGTGTGCTAAGGGCTGGGCCCAGTTGACAATTTAACTGAGAGATATGAAGAACAATACCATCTCCCCAGATCTTAAAACAATGCCTGACACCCTGTACGCAGGAACTGTTTCCTATTTGTACTTCCCTCAACTTTGCAACAGAAACTTATGTGAACAAGTACTTCACAGCTTTATGTACGTTATTTCATTGAGTGCTCACCATTGCCTTATAAAGTAAAATACTAGCATTTCTGTCAGTGTACCAACAAAAGAAACTAAGGCAGCTGCTCACAAACAACTACCGCAAACAACCGGAAGTGATGGCACTGGCAGTCGCGCGAAGGAGGCCGGTCCCAGAGACCCTGCTTTTGGTTGCTATGAGACAGACTCTCAGGAATATAAAGTAATGAGGGAAACCCAGGGGGGTTATACTAGGTGGGCCCTAAAGTCCTGGGCGGGCCCTAATATCTTGGCTGGCCCTAATGTACTGGGAGGGCCATGATATACCGGGCAGGCCCTAAGTGGACTGTGACATCTTACTGCCCACTCCATACCCAGCATTTCATCTGCATTTTCAAGTGTACATTTCAGCACGTAGTCCACCAGTGTGTGAAGGTATGATACCCCCCGCCCCGCGCCGACAGAAAAAGGAGCCCCTGAGGAGAGATCCATTCAGACAGAGAATCAAGGAAAAACACGCTTTCTTTGGGGAGGCTGACATTCCACTGAAAGACCATGGAGAGACTAATAAGCAGAGATCGTAGAGGTGCAGTGTGGCACGTAAGTGGAGCATATCGGTAGGCTCGGTCATTTTTCTAATGACAAATTTGAAAATTAGCGATCCTGCTCTCTACATTCAGCTCCCTAGACATATACCCTGGAGAATTCTCATAAATGTGTACAAGGAAGTGTGTTCAAAGATGTATATTGCATAAGTATTTGTATCTGAGGAAAATATCATAAGCTATCTCAATGTCCATGCCTAGGAGAATGGGTAAATTATGGAACATGGACCTGATGGATGATAGCCACGACATGAAAAGGAACAAAGCCATACGTAGTGAAAGGGATAAATCTCAGAACCATAATGAAAATCTCAAAGCCACAGTGAAAAAAAGTTTCTAAGACAAAAAAGACTGTGTATTTTCTTGATTCTCCCCTTCTCTCTCAGTAGATAGATAGATAGGTATAGATAGATAGATAAATATAGATATAGATAATGATGAATGAATAATTATTGAATTCATTACATTGAGGAAAGAAGGAAATAAATGAGATTAGAGAGGGGATTCAAAGAAAGGTTTCAACTATATCTCAGATGTGGTATCTTTCTAACTGGGCAATGGGAATATAGACATTCAACATATTCTGCGTATTTCTGGGATGCATCATGAAAGTTAATCTAAAATGCGTTGAGAAAGTTGGAGAAACAAATGGGACTGCTGCGTGATGCATGAAGAACAGAGCAGCAGTACACAGAGTACAGAGGGACAGCGGCATAAATCCAAAGGAAAAACTGACAGAAACTGTAATAGGAGAAAGGGAGAGGAATCGAAACTTTAAGGCTGAAGGAATGTGTGGCTGAGGAATGGTGGTGATCTTCCACGTGTACAAGGAATGAGGGTTCTGAGCATGATTCTTACTGGGGATATAATTTCAGCTCTCTTGGCAAACAATGCCAAGTAGCTGATGGACAGTTCAGTCCTGGGGGAAAAAAATCATAATTTTGCCTACCTAATGTCAGAATTTAAGTTTTGCTTTGCTCCATTATCAGGAGATCAGTCTGATACGTGTGGCTTAGAAGATTCCAAAGATTTAACAAATTTTCTAACTAAAAAGATGCCAGTGGTTGAATGAGTAAAACTGTCCATAAAATGCATTTTGCATACTACTAAAATAATGAGAAGACATGTAAGCTTATGTTAATCATAAAAACTTGAAAAAAATTGCTCTGATCATTTTCCTTTTCTAAAGAAATAATTAAAGTTGACCCAAATAGCTAAATGTTTTTAACATAAGAAACAGACAGAACAAGTAAAATCTATTCAATTTTAATTGATGAGTCTCTTATTGGATTCCTGAGTTCTTCATGACCACGGTTTTCACCTTTCTGGCTCACTTTTCCCTCCTCAGAATGCAATTCAAATATTTGATTTTTACACTCAGCAGGACTATATGAAGATAAACTGAAATTAATCAACTATGACATATTCAGATTTTCTGACATGGTAAGCATATAAGTTAAAGGCATACTATTAATTAAAAATCAATACTGAATCTATGTGGTGAACAAGATTCATTTACACGAATCATAAAACCATTATAGCCTGACACAAGTTCATCCTGCACGGGTAGGGGCAGGGCCTCACCAAGGAGATCACTCGTTTCCCAGGATTCTATTGTTTTTATTGATTTCCTTCAAAAGGCTAGAAATCGGATCATTTTCTAGAGTTTAAAGTCACTTTCCAGGACTATATCCCTGGTATCTCACTTCTAGATACCTACATCTACCCACTGTGCAGAAATAAATCCCATAGCTCTTTATTGCACACTTTCAATGAAATTTAAAGAGAAAACTACTAAAATGACTACTTGAAATTCTCATACAGACACAGTCCTCTTGAATTTCCAACTCCATGGGCTGCTTGTTAATTGCATTAAGTTATGAGTAATGTTTAGGTTTTGTTTTATTGCCCATGAGCATTCAGAATTACTCCTTGCCCTCTGGAAGCTTAAATTTCCCTGAAACATAATGAACTCCATCCCAAACCTCAGGGACATTCTCTGTACTGTGTACTTTTTTCTTTCTCCTTTAAATAGTGTAGAATTGTAGCAAAGGCTTTTATATTAGTGGTTATGAGAAGATATGACTGCCATGATTTTTAAATCCACAAGTAAAATGATTTATTCGTCTAGTCCAATGCACTGACAAGCCAGTCTCTAAGCACTGCAGAGTTTGCTTTCTTACTCATGATCAAATGAATTTGTCACCTTGCCACTTCTGGTCATATGAGAGCAAACTTGGATTTACCTTTTCAACTGACTCACTGCGACTACAGGGAAAAACAATGTCAATTTCTGTGAAATTAATTATTAAATATTTTAGGATACAGTCTACAGTAAATGGCATGAATGTCAAGCTGTGATTTAGGGCATTGGGGTTTTGAGGTGTGTGGGGGGGTGTTACTTGGTTTTGTTATTTTCTTTTCAGCATCATTTAATTGTAACATGTTCTTTTTGTACAAAAAAAACATTTTTGTTAATTAATAATAGTCGTGAAAAACAAAGGCTTAGTTTCTGGTTTCATTCAAATAAAAATATTTTGCATAAGTAAAATATATTCCAAATTTTGAAGTGGCATGTTAATTGAAATTCTCTGTGGTACTAGAACTTGAGCTAATTACCCCAAAATGAGGGGGTAGATTGTCATTACATTTGGTCTACACTCACATACTTGGGGGCACTCATACACACACACACACACACATGCACACACACACACACATATGCACACACACATGCACATACCACTTGTCTATGTCTACTTCAACCTTAGAAATGTTATAACCAACAGAGACTTGTAAAATTATGGTCAAAGACAAATTTTAATTTGTATCAACTACCAAATCACTGGTCAATCAATACCGTTTCTTGTCTTGTCAATCTTGATTATTTTGGTTGCTTTCATAATTTATAAGCTGAGTTTTTTAATAAGCGTCTTTTTTTGTGCTAAGCATTGTCCTAAGAGCTTTAGTTTCATTTAAACTTGATAGCAGGTCTAAAACTAAGCAGTATTGTAGAAGAATTTGACAGCGGAGGAGATAGAGACCTAGAGATACTAAATTTGTCCAGTGTCACAAAGGTGTAAAATTCAGAGCTGAGACTGGAAACCAATATGTCTAAATGTAAACTTTGACTCCCACCCATGCCACATGTCTAGGGTATGATACAGTCTCTCCTAACTGTAGGATGATTTATTAAAAGAGATTACTGTAGACTAAGTAGTGGTGCTCCCACCTTTAAGCTCATGTGCTGCAACCTTAATCTCCAGTAAGATGGTACTTGGGGGTGAGGCCTTTCAGAGTTAAGAAGGGTTACATAGGTTCCCAAAGGTGAGGGCTTAAACAAATGCCTTTATAGAAAGAAAAGAGATTCGATCCCTCTCCTTCTGAGTGTGTGTGTGTGTGTGTGTGTGTGTGTGTGTGTGTGTACACCAAGCAAGGAAATGTGAGGAAATAATCAGAAAATAAAGATCTAAAAGCCAGGAGTAAGGTTCTCCACAGACATCAAATGTGTAAGTACCTTGGAGTTCCCAGGCTCCAGCATTATGGGAAATAAATATTTACTACTTAAGTCACCCAGGCTGCTGGGCATGGTGGTGCACACCTGTAATCCCAGCTCTCGAGAGGCTGAGGCAGGAGGATCATTGAGAGTTCAAGACCAGCCTGAGCTACAAAGTGAGCTCAAGGCCAGCCTGAACTGCATAGCGAGACCCTGTCTCAAAAAGACATTAAAAAAAAAAAGTCACCCAGGCTGTAGCACTTTGTTATAGCAACCCAAACTGACTACAGCAGGCTTTGTAGATGAAGTGCACTAACCTCATTTAAAACATGAGGAGATTAGTCTTGGAAGCTGTGATTTTATCAAAGTTACAAGGATAATAAAAATATACTGTAATTATTTACAGTATTCATTACAGTAAAAGATGCAGCCGGGGATATAGCTCAGTGGCACAAGCACCTGCCTGGCAAGCACAAGACCCTGAGTTCAATTCCTGGTACCAAAAAAAAAGAACCATTCCCTTTAATTACTCTTGAAATACTTCAAAGTATTTCTCATCATTTTGAACACGTGTATCCCGTCATTTTTGCCACTTTCTAAAGCATTCCTAGAAGTCTTCTTTCATGTCTTTATGAGGGAAATGTGACCAAAAACAGTGAACATTGCTGCTGAATGTCATCGAGTGGAAAGGCAAGCTTGTGAAAACATTTCAGTCTGTCCTCCTCCACTTAGTTCACTGAACCTGGCACTGGGCAACTTCCAGCTCTTCCCTAAATCACAATGACCATCAAAGGTAAATGTTTTGAATGGATTCAGGACATTAAGGCAGCCATGACAGGGCAACTAAGGACAGTAGTGAAAGCGGGCTTCCAGAAATGCTTCCGAAAGTGTCAGGAATGATGGGCTCAATTAGCTCTTAGGACAATTTGTTCAAAGGGATCAGCTGCAATGTGTCTTAACTGTAAGATTTTTTAAAATGTAAGCAATCACTATATTTTAATCACATTTCCTTATATTATATTAAATCATTACTCATTTAATATGAATTCTTAGGATGCCCAAATACTGTCTCTATGCATATTGCCTGCAAAGATCACAGTGCAGAAATTTAGATGTTGTATAGAATTTAAACACTGTATAGAAAACTGGAACAAGATCTTAATGACTTTCAAGAGTTAATACTTGGGCTGCTGCTGCTAATGACAAAATACATGAGCAGATAACTTCCAAGAATATCTATTTCTTTCATTGAAGCATCCATGGTTTGGTGACACACCACAGTGGAAGAGTATACTACATATGGTCAGGGAATGCAGCTACAGAACCCGTGCTTTGAACTCTTGCTTAGATTCTCTTTGAATTGAGATTCTCTTACTCATTTCTGTATTCCCAAAGCTTGGTGCTATACAGGGACACACCTCGAGCCAGGCATGGTGGTGCATGCCTGTAATCCCAGCACTCTGGAGGCTGAAGCAGAAGGATTATTGTGAGTTCGAGGCCAGCCTAGGCTACAAAGTGAGCTCAAGGCCAGCCTGAACTGCATAGCGAGATCCTTCCTCAAAAAAAAAAAAGGGACACGTCTTAATTTTTTAAACTTTCTTTCTATTGGATGGCACTCGGCAGAAGCATTCAATAGCTGCCTTGTTAGACAATCCAACAAACTTCTCAGTATTTCAAGTTCTGCCTTCAAACAAAGCTCCAGGGAAGGGCAGGGAGCAATGACTGTTTCTTTGGCATCCTAAAGATCTAACAGTGTCGGTGACACAGAAGAATGCAGAGGGTGTAAATACCTACTAATTGTATACTAAAGATTTGTCTGTTTGTCTGGCATGTTACACTCACCCTCAGCTTTCCCAGAAAATCCAGGTGCCCAGGGGACACACAAAGGAGGCCTGGGCAAAGCCCTGTCTGCTGCTCAATCACAATGACCCTCAATATGGCTAGAAAATTCAGAACTTGTAGCAGATATGTGGAAGGAAAGGTTCTTGATTGTGAAACTGCTCAAGATTTCTGGTTTAAATTTCATCTTTCTCCCTCACCAAGATTCTTCTCTCTACCCCTTCTATATGTGTGTTTGTGTGTGTGTGCACATGTGTGTGTATGTATGTGTGTCTACACTCTATAAAGACAATATTATAATCCTTAGTAATCAGTGTAACCATAAGCAGACTGCAATCCTTGAGGTCCTTCTAATCTTGTGCCCTAGAGCAGCTCAGAGCCTACCTCATCAATTAGTTTCAATTTTAATGCCTAATTTCTACTGATATTTGATGCATGCTGGAGCATGGTTCCTTCACAGAATTAACAAAATTAGACTATGGTTTATGGTAATTTTATTGTGTTGATCTTTGCTAAAAGATGATAAAATGCAGTAACTTTTCTGGCACTATTACCCAGCTGACCCCAAATTTAAATACTCAACAGTTAGGGAAACCTAGATTTCAGTGTGGAGTTAATTACTATGAAAAGTCATTCCCTTGCTGTTGAATCTTGTTAGTAGGACTCTCGAAGAATTGGCCAGAACTCATGGTTACTTCTACATGTACTGAATGCTTTTTTGTTGGACTAAACTATATATAAAGATTAAAAACACACAAAATGCAGAAAAGATAAAATTTAGTGAATGCTGAAAGATATATATGTATATATCACTAAATTCACCTTGAAAAAGACTCTTATAAATTGATACTTTCAAAACAACCACCCAAGGGTCACAAAGGCCTAATTATATATGAAGAGTTTCATGAATATATATCTCTGCTGCTGTCCATATAGAAACAATATAAAAAATACTCTGCATAAAATAACATACATCTATCAAAGATGTGTTGATTTTTCCATTTAAAAAATGCTATAGACTTTTGCTTCTCCCAGAATTGCCTAGACCCAAGTGACATTCAGATGTCCAAACTGAAAATGGCAGGCTGCTCGTGAGATCTCACAGTTCCGGGGTTCAAATGCAGACTCTCCCTTAACATTGACAATTATACTTTTGGGATGAAAAACCTCTTAAGGACAATAAATCATTCTGAAACTTCCCATCATACATACAAAAGCCTCAGTGATAGTAGCTAGCTAAATTCCAAATATCAGTGACCCAAACTCCACTCCCAGAGTGGACAACAGCAGCCATGAATAGATGATGCTCACAGTTGTGAAGACCCCCTTCATAGTAACAGCTTCCTGAGTGCACAGAAGAATCTTGGTGTTCACTGAATAACTCTGCCTCTCAGCACCAGGCAATCTGCAATCATCAGCCTGTGCAGAAGGGTGCATTTGTGCTGGATCTCCAAGGCTAATGACACCATTGTTGGAAAAAGAACAAGACTGTAATGGTCCAGTGTTCATAAAGAGTATAATCTTTTACTACCTGAGAGTGAATCAAGAATACGCTCTTCCGGAAGGTTATGACATGGGTCAAATTTGTCCTTGTTGTGCCCTGTCATTTTCATTGCAGCCAGTTTTATCTACTTAATAACCATCCCCCAAGGCAATTAAATTAGAAACATGGAAGTTTCCGGGATTCCTCTTTCTTGAACCAAATTTTGCTCATTTTGTCTTCTTCCTGAACTCAAACCATAAACAGAGAAGTCCCTGGAATGCCTGCTCTATTAATCACGCTTCAAGATCCAGTTCTCTCATATTTTCTTCTTCGATGCACTCAAACCAATTCAGTCACTGCCTCCTTCCACCACCTGTTATTCTCCACACACACACCTGCTCTGCTTTGCTTGTTAGCTGTACTGTAACAACCTCTTCACATGAGTCTGGTCCCTGACCAGCCATGACGGGGGGAACTCTGTCTTATCTGCCTTTGGATACCTGCTCCTCCTTCGGCGCCAGGCCCGTGGTGAGAACTCAGCCACTCTTTGCTGAATGAATGGAAAGGACAGGAAAAAAGGGCAGTAAGCATCTCTGAAACCTAAGGCTCGGCAAGGATTGACTTAATCTAGCTGTTACAGTGCCATTTAAAAATAAAAAGAATATAAGTGGTGTCCTTTGATACACCAAAGAAATATTTTCAGGCATTAAGGAAAAAATTAAAGCAGTCAGTACAAAATTAGAGTTAGAAAGAATTTGGGGTTTGGTGTTCATGTGGTGACAGTAGGTTTTGCCCAACAGAAAAAAGATATGAATGGAGGGAATGGCAAAGGCAAAGGAACCGAGAAAATCTTTCTAAGAATCTGTGGTTCACTGCTGTGAACCATCACTACCTCCCTCGGGGTCTTACTCACCTGGTCATCAAATATTTACCTGCTTCACAAGATGATGAACTCAGACATTTACGAAATGATAGTGCCCAGGCTGAAAACCATAAGAGTCAGTGATAGATGCCTCTTTGCTACTTCGAGGCAAAAGAAAGAGAGGGAGTGAAAAGGAAACCGCCCATTCCTCTCACGGCTTGTTGTCTAAGAAGCCAACCCATTAATCGGTTATTTTATTCACGTTTTTATTCCTCAGTAGACAGATGAGAGACTCTCCTGATGTTGAAGTTGCTAAGCCTGGAGCACGTAACACCAATGGCACATTCACAGAATATTCCTCAAAGGCTACAAACTCTGACTGGTTATAAAATATATAGTATGGAGAACTTTTTAGAGGAGGGGGTTAAAAACTCACCAGAGAGAGGAAGCATCATATCATGAAAAACTCCAATACTGTTTGAGCAAAAAAGACCTATGGATATGTTTTTTCAATAAAAAGCTTAATACTTTTATAGACAATAAATACATCTTAAATTTCCTTTCTCATTGGGGGCACAGACTAGAGTCAGTTTCATTTCAGTTGAATGAAATGTAATTCTGTCTCTCAACTCAGGGACAGATGAAATACCTTGGAGCAAGGGAAACATCATTTATCTCAAGGGTCAGAAGAACAAGACATTGTCACTGAATTTCAAAATTAGAGAGTATTTGATATGGTCTTATCTAAGGCTTGCATTTTAGGGTATGAAGACTCTGAGACCCAAGGGTGTGATCTGGTATGGTTTGCTCAAGGATCTATAGTGCCTGAATCCAGGATCACAGCCAAATTTGATGCGTGCCATGTGCTTGTTGTGCAGGACTGCAGAACTGAGGGCCCATTCTCACTCACAGCCATCCATCACTGCGGCTCTTCAGCCCATAGAATGGTCAGTGGGTGTGGGACTCTGATTAAGGAGGAGAAAGAATCAAAAATCTCTTTCTGAAAACAACGAAGGCTAAGATGGGTAAATTTTCCTCTGGTTTTTATCCCTAAGAGTGACTGTAGATTCTAGGAGATAGAGAACTTCAAATAATAAAAGTAACAAAAATGAATAATTCATGAATGATAAAAATGAATAACCCTTCTTGCAGGCCCTGATTTGATAGAAACAGTATTTGGTTTAAAAAGCTTGTCAGCATCCAACATCTATGTTGATGAAAGCTTTTAGGACTGAAAATGGTTTTAGTGGATGTCCATTTGTTTCCCACACTCTAGTCCATGAACCATAGTCAGTTCTTGGAAAGAGAAAATGTGCAGACTTTTCCTAGTGGACAACAGAAATAAATACAGCTAATTTCCCTTCTCTTTGCAATGGGTAAACAGCCCACAGGAAGTTTGCAAACCATGATTTTAATAATCTTCAGAATAAAGTATATGTGCTATATGTATGTTTTAGTCGGTTTTGAAGGAAGAGACTACTTTGTTTTTTAAAATTTGTGCTAATATATTTTTGTGATACATAATGAGCACATGTGTTATGGGGCACTGGCAGCAGGGTGCGTGTTACATCATGATCCTGTTTTCTTCCCTTTCCAGTCCCTCCTTCCCATCGCCCTAGTGCCAGGATGCTCCCCATCACACAAAGCCCATCTCCCTCTTTCCTAATATCTTTCCCTGAGGTTGCTCTTTAAATTATGTATACTTTGGGTTTCTCATGTAAGAGAAACAATGTGATATTTAACCTTCTATTTATTTTACTTAGCAATGTTGGCTCAAGGTACATCCATTTTTCTAAAAAGTTGTAAACTGAAATCATGAATAAAACATGTGTGTGTGTGTGTGTGTGTGTGCGCGTGCGCGCGTGTGTGTGTGTGTACATACACATGCAATTTCATTTTTGTTGGTTTTGAGGGCTTCTTTTTTGTATTCCTCTTTAATTATAAAGGCAATGAATAAAAATTCAAAACAGAAGCTATCATCTGGGCACAGTTAACATTTTCAACTCTTCTAATTTCGTTCCTATTTCATTGCATGATGCTAGCAAGAGATTTTCAACTGGAACTATTAATGAATATTTTAGCTTGGATGTAAAAATGCTGAGACCTTAGTTTCCTTAACATTCTGTTCCTTGACCTAGTGAGAAAATTCAAGGTTGGGCTGCGATTCTCTACATAGATGAATCTTTTAAAGAAATTATTTCACTCAGAACAATAGAAAGAAACAGCTTCCAGTATAGTGTACTACATGTTTTTTCATGCTCCCTACTAATGATTCCATATATTTTTGTCTCCATTAGTTTACAATAAACAAAGAAAGACCTCACAAGATAACTACATTTCTTTGGGCTTTCAGGAAAAAAAAATCTGTTTCTCTTTTCTGATCTAAAAATCAGCTCCTCTGTTTTTAAAAATAGTACTCATTTCCTGTGTCATATCACTGTTCAAGACAGTAATGGAAGTGGTCCCACTTGGTTGGGTAGACAGCACAGGCTGTATACGGTGGCCCAAACTCAGCTCAGGGGACAGGTCTCTCTTGTGCATCCTCTGAGTGCTGGGTTCCGCCTCTCTGCATGCCTGGGATATCAAGCTCCTCCTTCCCACTCCTGGGTCTTTGCTCTCCTCGTTTCTTCTTCTCACCATTTCTCCATGCTTAACTCTACCATTAAAACAAATAAACCACCTTCCTTTATTCCACATTTCTCTGTAACTGCTGCCATCATTGGACTGTGCCTTTTGTCAGCTACAAGGTGTGAACTTACGTGGGTACTCTTCTGCCTGCTGCCGCCATCCTCCACGTACTGAAGTCATGCCTTACCCATCCAACCCCATAGTGCCTAATTCAGTGAATAAATTCCAACTTTATTTCATCTCCTGGGACATGGCATCTGGTCCTTTTCTCCTTCTGCCAGGGCCTGGCTCTGCCTTGGCTTCCTCTGGCCATTCCCCTGCCCAATCTTCCTGTCTCACTGAGCTCCTCAAGCTGCTGCTCACCTCACCCAAGTCATTTCCCCTGTGGATACTGTTCTCAGCCACAGCATTACATCTCCAGCTCCAACCTCTAGCATGAGCCTCAGACCCTTAAACCCAGTTTCTCACTGGCCCACGTATGACTGGAGTCTCCCAATGTTCTGCAAGAAGAAAATGTTCATGTTTTCCCTCCCTTGGCCCTCTTTTGATATCCTGCATCTCCATGACTAATACCAGTTAGCTTCTGTGACCCACATCTGACAAGCCCTCTCCTCCCTCACATACTTCCACCAAATTGGTCACTGTATCTTTCAATTAATCTCTTTTAGTTCTGGCTTCCTATCAGTTTTAATGTAAACATAATCACTTCCTTGGCTTGTTGCAAATCTTTCTCGCCTTCTATGATAAGTTACAAGGCAGCCAGCCTCAACCCCCCTTGTGGGAAAACTTGAACTCTCAATATTTCTCTCATTCCCTTACCTGTTCCACTTCAGTTCCCCTCGGCCACAAAAGCTGCCCCCGCCCTCATTCGCTCTGGCAGTTCACCTGCTCAGGTCGTTCTGACATGGGCAACCCCTGTCGTTCTGTGATTCTGGCCTGGACGCCCCTCCCCGCCGCTCGGGGCTCGGCCTGTTCTGGCCCAGGGACATCTCCTTACCCCACCCCACCCCCGCCAGAAAAAAGAGCTTAAAGGCCTGCGCTTTCCTCAGCTCGGGGCTACCTTGGTCGGCTAGGTAGCCTGCTACTCTGTCCCTCCGCCAGTAGGGACTTCTCCCGTGTCAGAAGGTCCGGTCTGGTTCCGTGTGGGTCTCGGTTTCTATCATTCTCCAGCATAGCTCTCCTCCCTCCAAGCTTTGTTGTTCTACCAAAGTCCCTTCTTCACCACTGAGCTCACCAATCACACCTATGTAACAAGACTTTTCTTTCCTAGCACAGTGTCCTTTAGAGGCCCCTGGACTTCCATTTTGGGCTCTCCCTAACTCCCACCCACGGGGTCCTTCTCTATGACCAAGTTTTACTTGCTCGTGGTGACTTCCCCAACAAGCATGTTTGCTCTTGCCTATGTGAATTTGTGATTCCTTAAATATGATACATACAGCGATGCCTGTATTCACAGATCCAGGCAGCTGCCTCTCTCTGGGCCTGTTCCTAATCCCTGCTGTACCTTAAAATTTAGCTCAAGATTGTTTTTGTCCCCATATACTTTGCTGACCCTATGTGTGGTTAACCTTCCCCCATCAGTTCTCACACATGCTGCTTTCCTGGGCTTTTTCAGGTTGGACTTTAATTCTTTTTCCCCTGAACATGTTCTTGCAGCAAGGCAGGGCTTGGCAAACTGAAAAGGGTCAGAAATAAAGTCTTCTCAGGCTGTGTAAGCCTTCCAGTGCCTGTTGCAACTGTTCATAAACAGCACCTAAATGAATGGACATGGTGCTACCCGGTACAACTTTATTTACGGGCACTAGAGTTGAAACTCAATAGAGGTGGCACATGTCATGGAATGATAGACTTCTCTGGATTTTTTTTAACCAGTTAAAAAATTAAAAACTACTTTTGGGTCACAGATGGTACAAAAACAGGCAGTCGGTTGGATTCCACCCTCGAGGCACAGTTTGCCCACGTTTGGACTCGTGTTCTGTTTATATCTCTATCCTACACTCCAAGATCTGCACACAGTAACCAGCAATTAACGTCAGCTCAATAGGAAACCAACGCATCCTGACTGGACCGCTTGCAGTTGAGAGAGAGACAGCTCCAAGTGGTGAAGCTTCCTAGGAAGGAAGCGAAAGTCAGCACTAACAGCACTCTTGGTGTGATGCTCCGCTAATTAAGTTCAAAAAAATCTGGAACTTTACAAGGTCAATTAAGAGGAGGCTCCATTAAGTTGGGTTTTTCCCCCGCTTTTGGAAAACTTAAAGAGTTAATTAGCTTTGAGAGCCTATTCCAGCAAAAAACAAGTTTCTTTCTATTTTATTTCCTGGGGTTTTAAAAGCAACAATATCACTAATAACCAACCATGATAATAATATTTAGAGAAATTGGTAAGCATCAGTATGATTAAGGCATAGACAAGCCCATAATTTGTACCTCCAGAGGAAAGAGATAATGACCTATTTCACATAGCTTATAAAAGATAAAGATTTGTTTTACCTCTAAGCATTTCAAATTGCAGAAACCACTCTGCTTCTGGCCCCTGGGGCCCTGCCCACGATGTGTTCAAAGTGTAAGTCACCCCAGGGCAGGCTGCGAGTGTGTTTCAAGCTGATCAACTGTATTGGACTCTTTCTAAGTGAAGCAGTAGCATTTCTGGGCTGTGAAGCATTCTAACATATTCTGAAATTAAGGGCTAATGGTCTTCCCACATAAAGAAACCATACTGTCTTTAAGCAGTAATCCCAGATGAGCTAAGAGAGCATGCACATCTGTAATGGTCATGGTTATGCATGTCACAGACCTGCTAGCACCACCAGTCTCACAGATCAGAGCTCCACCTGGCATGAAGTGAGAAAGGAAACCCCGGAGGGCTCTGGGCAAGAGTAGAAGAATGTTCCTGTCCTCAGAAGCAGCTGGATGAAGGTTTCCTAAGTAGCCAAATTGTGGTGCTGAGGGGTGGAATTATAGCTCAGGAAATGGCAGTATTTCCTGGAGCAGAAGTGCCTGATACACTTCTTATGTCCAGAGGGAAAAATTACAGTGATGTGAAGATTCAAAAAGGAAATACTGAGCTAATCAACTTTCCCGGTTATTATGCCAAACAGTGTTTAAGTTGAGCTGCTTTTTTTCTTTTTTCACATGCCTTATGATTCATGCCAATGCAGCCCCATCAGTGCTTCCTACAAAACTTAGAATGAGGCAAATACAGCAACAAACCCTCCTACAACCAACCTTCCACTACAATCCAAAGCGTGATCTACAACCCTTAGCAGTCATCTACACGCCCACTATAAAGACCTATGCTGACCTGCTGCCTTTCAAAGCTTTGCTTTACTGAGTGAACCCAGTCCCTCAGATTCCAAACTCAGTGGAAACTGCAGTGACTGGGTTGGGAGAAGATGGGGTGTGAGGTGGGATCTTGGATCCCAATGTATTGTGATTTTTAAAAATCTGTATCTTTGTGAGGGTTTTTGTGCTGAACACTGCTGACAATTTTGGATTGGGCAGGCCTGCCCTGCTTGGTGTCTCTGAGAAGATGTTTGGAAGGTGTTGCTGACTGGCATCTATGGCCTCCATTTCCCATAGAGAAAGGGTATTTGATATCGGGGTGACCTGTGCCACTCCAGGCTGTACTTTGGTGGTTCTGCCTCTCCTTAGGGAGGCCTAGGAAAGAGAGGACCCAGATGTGCTCACCCACCCTGCGCAGGACAGCGTTCCAGCAGGACCTGTCTACTCTCCTAATAGTTTTACACTATTTGCTTGGAATTATTTGATGCATTTTATATTAATCTATAAATGTCTTCCAGCTCAATAATGCAATCTATGGACAACAATGAAAGAACCACACTTTTTATGAAGCTCACTTGCAGTTGCTTCACGCACACACATATGGTGATGACCTTGTGTATCCATGAACTTGAAGCCTTCAAGTGGTCTTGAGAAAACACTTCTTTATTTATCTGTTTCTGCTTAAAATTACGGCATAGTTCAATTTCCACTGCTAAACTCTTCCTCCTCAGTAGATTTTTTCCCATTTAAAATACTTTAAGAAATATTGTCAACTTCTGAATCATGCTGAGAGATGCCAGAAAACATGGAAATATTTATTTTAAAAGAGCTTAAAATTCATTTATTAGAATATAATAGTTTTATTTTTCTGTAATAGTAAATTTATGTTCTTAATTATGTTTTGCTTATGTTCTCTGATTTATATTCACTGAAAGCACAAATGACCCACAGAACAAATTTAAGAAGAAATACCCTTGTCATTAAAAGAACAACTACTGGGAGCTTATTTATGATAACCAAGTTTGATGATCCTGAAATATTTTGTCAAAATCCTTCATTTTGACTCAACTAATATCACAGAGTTTGAAAATATACTTTTAAAGTTTCATGGCAATAAAATGTTAAATCTTGTGTTCCCTTTAGCAAAACAAATTAACAAAGTGAAGCAATATCAAAAGCAGGACTTGCTTTTTAAAATGTACGTGTATGTCTAACATAATCAATCAATGATTGTAGGCATCCTTATGATTATTACTCTGATGTTCTGCAAAGAAATGTGAGTATATTGCCAACCGGTAACTCTTGCCCCCAAGGAATTTTAGCTTGATAACTCATCAGCTATGAACAACATGTAATAAGAATTTGCATACATTTAAATAACTTTCAATTGAAAATACAGGAAATAAAGGTTTAGGTTAGAAGACATGAAATCCTGCTGAAGAAGCATTTTTTTCAGTATGTCTTGACTATAATTTGTACAGTTGAGAAGAAACAATTTTATCTCATTGTTACTCTAGTATCTCAGATTATGTTTTAGAATTCCCTGGTCCTTGTAGCTTTCAAATCAAGGCAGCATAAACAGTCGTGTCACACTTACGGGTGTATGTGTCTGTTTGCATACATATGTACGCATCTGTAGGTGCTCCATTCTGCATGATTCTTCTTAAATTTGGGAAGCAAAGCAATGTGGGAAATTGAAAATAACAATTAGTATTTTGCCCTCACAGCCCAGTGGCATAGGGAGGTCATTTTTCTTAAGGCAGTATCAGGCAACACATTCGATGTTAAAAAGACTGAGAAGTGAAATCTCCTTAGTGTTAGATATAACAGAGGAAACTGACCCCAGAGATCGTCTGTGTGCTGGGTAATGCAATGTTTTTGATAGGCAGCAAGCGCTAATCTCCATCGCTCCTGCTGGATTTCACCTTCAGGAAGAATATGCAAACGTACTTGGAAAGCTGGGCGAGTCTATCTCTGAACATCACATCCCCAGGATCCCAAAAGACACCAGGCAGGGAAACCTGCCCATCAGTATGACTCAGTGTGGTCACCCTATTTGCTATGATAAAATTTGTCACATCAACTTATAGAACTGATTTTAATTAAACCACTCTGACAGTGTTCAGTGTAGCTAAAACCACAAAATGCAGTGTCAAGAAGCAATGACGCCCACACTCTACAAAGTGGAGGAAATTAAGAAGTCTTCTGTGTTTAAAGGGGGTATAAAAAGTGAAGTGTTTTTAGAGGGCAATGTAAAAGGACTTTTTGAAATTTAACATGTGGTTATTACTCAGTCCAGACTTTCCACTTCTCGGAATCTCGCCTGCAGAAATACATAAAACAGATGTCTTTTATAGCACTGTCCCTAATGGCACAAATGGGTAACAACCTAAATATCCATCAGTAGATGAGAGGTTAAATAAATCATGTTACATCTGTTGGAACAGCTCTTTAGCTGTAGGTCCCATTGTTGAATGGAAATAACTATTTTCTCAACAATGGATGTAGCATGATCCCATTCATATGAAAAAATAAAACATGTACCTATATGCATGTAAACTGAGCAGAAAAGATCCAAAGGACATATATTATGATGCTGAAAAGGGACATTCTTGCAAAGGGTGTGGCATAACAGAAAGGGTAGTGTGAATGGAGTGGTCTTTGTGTAACTTTATAGATTTCAGGATTATAAACAAAATTTATGTATAATGTATGTGTCTGTGTATTATCTGAACAATTAAAAATTGTTTAAAATAATAAAAGGAATATGGTAAAATACTACAAATACTATAATCATTTCCATCCCATAGTGTCCTAGGGAGACCAAAACCTCCTCCCGACAGATCTGCCACAATGTGCAGTGGTAATGAGATCAGATCTATGAACTGAGATCTCTAGCTCAAGATTCACACTAATGTCACAGGTTTTAGTCTGCTGCTTGTACAGCACAGCTCTATTCACCAGCTTCACTATCTGACACTGAAATGCCTCAGAAACGTGCTTAGTCTTTAGCTGCAAGGGAGCCAAGTGAGTCCCTGTCTCTCCTAGGGCCCTTTCCAAGGCCCTCAAGTTTTAGTCAGAAATAACCATGTTCCTGAAGCACGACCTTCTGCTGCCCAAGACCTCCTCCCATAGACTTGCTCTTCCTTTCCGGGGTTGCTGATCTTCCCCTGCCCAAAGTGAAAACTGTCTGTGGGAGGAGCCAACACAAGCCTCCTCTGCTTCACCCTCAATTACTGCCCCTGGCTGCAGCACCTCTCACATTTAAATCCTTTATGTTAGTTTATATTAGTTTTCCTGTGAGTGATCAGTCTGAATGGTACCCACTTAAATATTTAAAAGAGCTTCTCACATAGCTATCTCTCTTCATATTTCAATATCCTTGAAACGGATAGAAACTGTATAATAAATGTAGATTGAAAATTGAATTCACATTTAACCCACAGAAGTCTTCTAAAAAACTTCAATGATAGAAAAGAGTCACCTGTCACACATCTCCCTTGTGGATCTCTGTCCACCTCCTGGCAGCCACCCTCTCCCCTTAGCCCTTTCACTTAACTGTCTTGAACTCATCCTCACATTATTCATCTCTCTTAGAACAGAGTTCCTTTGTCATTAAGCACCACAAGTGCTCTGTACCAACAAGACAAACTTGCCAATTCAGTCCTTACACATTCACCTTTCCATCAGCTAGCACCTGTGTTGTCCAATATGGTAGCCATAATCCATATATAGCAATCTAAGTTGAATTTAAATTAATTTAAACAAAATTAAACTTAAATTTTAGTTTTTTACTCTCACTTGCCATATTTCAAATACTCATCAGCCAAGCTTAGATAGTGTCTATGGTGCCGGACAATGAGGCTATGGAACATTTTCACCACTACAGAAATTTCTATTGGACTTGATCTCGATGTTTGAACTATAATAGTACCTAGCTCCTTGGGAGAATTTAAAACATTAATAGCCAGAAAAAAAAAAAGCTAAAGGAAAAGAAACAAATTATTAATTCACAATATGTGGAACCAACAAACCAATGCACTATGTG
Organism: Dinomys branickii; assembly: GCA_004027595.1. NCBI lineage: Eukaryota > Metazoa > Chordata > Mammalia > Rodentia > Dinomyidae > Dinomys > Dinomys branickii. The sequence goes on along the minus strand of PVLD010004908.1, from coordinate 2,662 downwards.
TGGAAATACGTAAACAAATTGCCCCAAGGAAATAAATGTTCTACAAATCTTTAAAATCCTACTTAACAATCCAATTTCTCCCAATCTGTTAAGTGCACTGGTGGGATTATAACATGTTCAGATTCTGGGATGACTGGCCATGCATTTTCAAAGAGAATTCCAAGTTGTCACTGTGTTTTTCTCATCTAGGCGTAACCAAGTTTTAAAAGCTTGTAGGAATGTTTCCAACTGTTTCAAAGCCCCTGAAAGGGGAGCCAGTCTTGCATCCTCTGGGGGTGAAAAGAGGTCTATTTTTCCTTTGTCAAGTACCCGCAGCTGTCAGCCATCTGGGCTGTCATTTCTCCATAAAATCTGGGAGAAAACTTCTCCTCCAAGTAACACTCCAGGGTTAATTTCTCCCTGTGTTACCCAGTGACCAATTCCTGTGCATTCTTTCATAACTGCACATCTCTTTGTCTTGTGTTTACTTACTCACAGGACCATCTTCCTTGTCAAACTAAATGACAAACAGCAAGAAGGATTCTCTAAAGATTAATTAAATTTATTCCAGAGTGGTACCGCAAGGGAATGCGTGTGCAGAGTAAACTACGTGTGCAAAGAGGGGGAGGGAAAGAGACAGTTTTAAAGACAAATGAGGCACATTCCATAAAATACTTTGAAGCAATAATCTTTGGCCACAAGAAATAAAATCAGGTATCCCCAGGATTGATAACAAGGGTGAGGCCAGTCCAGGATTAAACAGGCCATTTGGGGGCAGGAATTCTTGAAGCTATGTCGGCCTTCATGCAAGGCTGTAGGTTGGCAGAGTCTTCTGTGATGGATCTTGTTACCTAACCTAAGTATGAGGGCCCTTCCTCAGTCTTGCAGCATCACTTATTTTTGGTTAGGGCTCGACATAATGACTTCAGTTAGATTAAAAACTTGTACATCCCCCATGAGATCAGGAACTCCTTTGGGGCAGAAAAATTACTGACTTGCTTGTATTTCTAGCAGGTAGCACTATGTCAAATATATGGAATGTTCCCAATAAATATTTATTAAACTGACCTCAGCAAATTGGACTCCACATTGTAAAGCTGCTTTTCATTCTACCTCCAATTCTGTCTTCCAGGTCTTGTTAGTATTAAGGTACAGTTAATGTCATTTTTGTTGCTATCTTCATTTAGCTGGCAGATATTTTAACTAATTTCAAATATTAGTAGAGGAGAACATTGGCTATAATCTAAGTGGCTGTTGCTCCCTTTAGTATAGTAGTGTCCTAGTTTCTTGGGAAAAATTAAGACAGTCACTGAGCTAAAACAAAACACTTATTTAGATTTATAAGTAAAATAATGTTTGATCTGAATTTTTAACAATTTTTCAAAATACACAAACAGATCACTGAAGGGTGAGATATGTACATGACAAACCAAAGACAATACAGAGTACTATCAATATTTAATATTATTATTGCGGTTTTTGAGATAGGGTCTCGCTAGGCAGTTTAAAGAAATGTTTTTTTTTTTTTTTTTTTTTTGCGTTACTGGGGATCGAACTCAGGACCCTGCGCTTGCTAGGCAAGCTCTTATTCCACTGAGCTGTATCCCCAGCTACTATCAATATTTAAAGATGCAGAGAACAATTTACTTTCCAAAATATCTCCAGAAAAATAGAAAATATCCTTGTTTCCAAGAAATCTGACTTTATAAAATGGGCAAATGCTCAAATTTCAAGAGAAGTCCAAATAGGTCATATGATACTGAATGACCATTAGTTCACATGCCTAGGATTTGAAGCAGATTCTAATAGTCTTCACTGAAATGCTGGCAATAATAACTAAAATTGAGGCTATAAGAATGCCACTGATGCAAGTTTTGAAATTCAAGAAAATGATTTTCTAATCAGAAAATATATAGTCTTTTTAGTATTACAATGATATCAAGAAAGTCAACTAGATTTTTTCCCTTCCTAGTTGAATTGGGGCCTAATATTTTTGTTTTTGTATTTTCCCCAATCTTTTTTTTTATTTTAAAAGTATAAAAACAAAAAGATATTAACAAACAGACACAAAGTAGCATAAGATTAGTACAATCGAATCTGAGTTACAGATAAGGTGACAGGGAATCAACAATGGTTGTTGCATTACATATTGATAACTTCTAAGTGTATACTCAGGAAAACAGATATAGACATGCAAAATTGATCAGACAATTAATCATCAACTATTCCTTACAATAAAGTGACCTAAGTCAGTAGTACAACTTCTTTTTAAAGCGTGAAAGCAAAAAGAACTACATCATCAACAACTGAAAAAGAAAGAAAGAAAAAAAAGCATTAACAAAGAGACACAAAGTAGCTCAATAACCACATAATCAGAATTGAAGGTCTGGGGATATACCTCAGTTGAATAAGTGCTTGCCTGGCAAGTGCAAGGTCCTGAGTTTGATCCCCGGTACCACAAAAAAAAAAAAAAAAAAAAAAAAAAGAATTGAATTATAGACAAAGCAACAGAAAACCAACAATAGTTGTTGCATTGCATATTGATATCTTCAAAATGTATGCTCCGGAGAACACATATAGACATACAAGATTGATCAAACAACCCGTCATCAACTATTCCATACCATTAAGTGACATAAGACAATAGTAGAACCATGTTAGCCATCCTGCACATATGTATACA
>PVLD010004907.1:0-119083 GCA_004027595.1 Dinomys branickii | reverse complement strand
GCTATAAATTTCCCTCTGAGGACTGCTTTCATTGCATCCCACAGATTCCGGTAGTTATATTTGCATTTTTATTTGTTTGTAGGTATTTTTTAATTTCTTCTTTAACTTCTTGTGTGACCCACTGATTATTCAGGAGGTTGTTGTCTAATTTCCAAGTGTTTATGCGGTTTTTGGAGTTCTCATTGTCATTAATTTCCAATTTCATTGCACTGTGGTCAGATAATATGCATGGATAACTTCAGTTCTTTCGCATTTAGGTAGATATGCTCTATGGGCTAGAATGTGGTCAATTTTAGAGAAAGACCCATGTGCAGCTGAGAAAAATGTGTATTGTGATGTTGTGGGGTGGAACACTCTGTATACATGTACTAAGTCCATTTGTTCACACTTTTGGTTCAGGTGTGTTATTTCTTTGCTGAGTTTCTGTCCAGTTGACCTGTCTCTTTGCGTCAGAGGGGTGTTTCGGTCCCCTATTACAAGTAGTGTTTTTAATTATTTGATTTTTCATGTCTGTTAAGATTTGACTTGTAAAGTTTGGTGCTCCATTATTTGGTACATAAATGTTTAGGATTGTTATCTCTTCCTCTTGCAGCTTTCCCCTAGGTAGTATGTAATGGCCTTCTTTATCTCTTTTGATTGTTTTTAGTTTGAAGTTTACATTGTCTACAAAGATAATAGCTACCCCTGCTTTTTTTTGGGAACCTGTTGAATGTAGAATTGTTTTCCATCCTTTAACTTTCAGCCTGTGAATTTGCTTTTGAGTAAAATGTGTTTCCTGTATGCAGCACATTGTTGGATTGTGTTCTTTAATCCACTCTGCCAATCTTTTCCTTTTGACTGGTGAATTGAGGCCATTTAGATTAATGGTTATAATGGTTATATGTTGGCTTATTCTAGTCATGCTATTTACTTGTTGTTGTTTTCCTACTTTTGCTATCTGTTTACTTTCTTGTTCTGATTGAGGGTTCCTTTCTATTGTTGTTCTTGAGATTGTGGTCACTTTTTTCTCTGTCTAGAATATCTTTTAGTGCTTTTTGCAATGCTGGTTTTGGTACTCATGAAGTTCTTCAGTTGTTCTTTGTCATGGAAGTATTTTATTTCTCCATTGAATTTGAGGGATAGTTTTGCAGGATATATCAGTCTGGGCTGGAAACTGTTTTGTCTCAGAATGTGTAATACCTCGCTCCAAGCTCTTCTTGATTTCATGGTTTCCGTGGAGAAGTCTGCTGTGATTCTGATGGGCTTTCCTTTATAGGTGGTCTGTTTCTTTTCTCTAGCAGCTTTTAATATTGTGTTCTTTTGCTGGGTATCTGGGATCTTGACTATTATGTGTCTGGGTGTGGCTTTATTTGGGTTATGGCTCGTTGGGGTTCTATATGCCTCAATTAACTGTACTTCAGTATCTTTTATCATGTTTGGGAAATTTTCTGCTATTATTTCAGCAAATATTCTTTTTATATCATTTGTTTTGTCTCCTGCTGCTTCACTGATTCCTATTACTCGGATATTATTTGCCTCATCTTGCAGCTGTTGAATTGATTTTTCTTGGATCCTTGATGACTTTATGAGCTCCTTTCTTTCATGCTCATTAGCTGCCATGCTGTCTTCAAGATCTGAAATTCTATCTTCAGTTTCATTTAAGTGGTTTTGCAAGCTTTCAATAGAAGTTTTGAATTCCTGGCAATCTCTTTGGACCTGTTTCATTCGTGGTAATTCATTCCTAAATTGCTCTTGTAACGTTTCCATTTGTTGCCTATTTTCTTCTATTCTTTTATCTATTTCTTCTCTATGTGTGCGGAACATTTCTTCCATTATAGTTTTCACTTCATTTTTTGTCTGAGAGATTATTTCTGCTTTAATCTCTTTTGTGGCCTGATAGAGTTCTTTCTTTACTACGGATGTGATCTTTTCCGAAATTGCAGGTATGTGACTTATTTCTGCTTTAATCTGTTCTATGGCCTGATGGAGTTGTTTCGTTACTTCAGATGTAATCGTTTCAGAAATTGCAGGTATGTGGCTTATTTCTGCTTTAATCTCTTCTATGGCCTGATGGAGATGTTTCTTTGTTTCAAATGCAATCGTTTGAGAACTTGCAGATATGTGGCTTCCTAGTTCCCCTATATCATCGCATCCAGGATTTGTTCTGGGTGGGGTTGAGTTGTGAGACTGGGTTTTGTTCTTCTGTCTTCCCATTTTGGCTTTCAGTTTCAAAATATTGAGCTATAAATTACCCAGGCAGCTCACCAGGTGAAGGTCCGTTGCAAAGGCTGCTCCAATGCCTTCCTTCTCTTCGGGAGAATGTCTCTTAAGCTTTCTGCCAAGAGTTCCACTCAAAAGGCTGCGCAGATGCTGCTTTGTGGGCCGAGCTCCTCTCCGAATCAGTGATCCGGTCAGGGCGTGCACGCAGCTCACCTGCCCAGTGTTCGACGCAGGCAGAGGGGCCGCCCAGATGTTCCTCTGTGAGCCGAGCTCCTCCCTGACTCAGTGGTTCGGTTGGGGTGCATGCGCAGCTCAGCGGCCCAGCGTTCCCCGCAGGCAAAGGGGCCGCCCAGATGTTCCTCTGTGGGCCGAGCTCCTCCCCGACTCAGTGATCTTGTCAGGGCGCGCATGTAGCTCACCTGCCCAGCGTTCCGCGTGGGCAGAGGGGCCGCCCAGATGTTCCTCTGTCATGATCAGGGTTTTGTTCATAAAGTCTTTGCCCATACCAGTGTCTTTGAGAGTTCTACCTGTCTTTCGCAGATACAGTGTTTCTGTTTTAATATTTAGATCTTTTATTCATTTTGATTTTAGTTTAGTGTAAGATGATAGATAGAGTTTAGTTTTATTCTTTGGCATGTGGAAAGTCAGTTTTGCTTTTTAATAAATGGTATAGTTAATACTGTAGTTTCATATATAATACACAGAGAAAATGTTTTCTGAAAATCTTTCAGATGGACTCCAGTAAATGTAATAATAGATATATATTTTATTTCCTGGAAATTGTTTTCAGCTTATTCAGTGCTTTTGCAGATATGTTGAGGCTTGTTTTGCATTACTTATTACATTGTCCATCAGTTTATTGAAATGTACTTGATGTCCTCATTTGATCAAAGTACAGTAAATATTCAATTCTTTATGTATGGATTGTTCTTGTAAATTCTTCCTTCTTAATTTTTCATACAACTCCAATTCACCCAACACCCTGTTATACTGCTCCCTTTTCTCTCTCTAGGTGTGTCTCAGAGACTGAATACATAAACAGTTGTGAAATTAGCTTAAAGCAAACAATAGTGGAACAGTTCATTTATCAAAACTGTAATGCAAAGCAGAGTCCTACATGATGAATAATTTTCTTAACTGCTTGATATTTAAGAGGGACTGATGCCTTTTTCCTCACAAAGATCACAATGGATTTCACCCTCTTAGAGGGTAATATCACAACATTTTTCTCATGGAGAAAATGAAGAATTAATTTCTATGGCGTAACTCAGTAAAATATTGGAGTAGTTTCCCAATTAGTTAATGCCATTATGTTCTATATCCTAGAGAATCAAATTGATCCCCAAAGGCAAAATTGAACTTTTGGCCTGTATGATGTAGCAGTACTTTCTATCTTCCATTATATTTCCATCTTTATTTGTATTTTTTCTTTATTTGTGTTTCTTTGAATTTCATCATCCAGTTAGTCTGTCCTTTTCATTTCTCTGTCCTGTATAGCAGGTCATCTCTTTTGGTTTGAGTTCTGACCCTTGCCCTCTGATGCCTCTTTGCATTATGTAAGTTTTATAGCCATATGGAGATATCTTTCTGCTTCTCAGCCTTACAAAGTGTATGTTCAGAAGTTAATTAAACACATAGTAAACCTTAGACTCCAAAAATGGAAACTTGCTTGCTACCATTGCTGCTGTTAAAGAAGAGGGCAAGGTAAGATTTGATTATGACTTTTTGGTATGTGATTTTGCACATCTCTTTAAATGCCAGGAATTTGGCTATATTTCTTCTTATTCCTTGGCTTCCTTAAGTCTGCTTAGATCTTCAGGTAACTCTCTCTTTTCGTACCCTTCTCTGACATATTTCACCGCTTTTGGTGTACAATCTTGTAGCCAGGAGCTGGGGATATAGCTCAGTGGAATAAGCGCCTGCCTAGCAATCTTGTAGCCAGTCTTTACTCTTTACAGCTAATATCTGGGCTAATTAATTTTTCAATTGGAATTTTAAAAAGAGTACACAATCTATGTACTCTCCTTGTGGGGAGGATAAAATGGTATTTCTAGTTTCAATAATTATTTAAACTAAATATTAATTGAATTTTATCTCAGCAAAATACGTTAAAATGTTACATAATGTTGGTAAAATGTTATATAGTATTTGTAGATACTTCAATTCTGTGAGAATTGCTTATGATGAGGGAGAATCAGCAAGCAATTCCATTTCTGTAGGATTTGACTTTATAAAGCCTTGCCTTCCTAATTGAGATATTTTTATGTGCATGGCCTATGAACACAGTTTTGTGCAATATACATTTTAAGGCATATTGTTTCATATTTACAAAATGGATTTCTGTAGTTTGAAGAATGTAAATTTCTTGAACTATAGTCTTAAATGATTCTTGATATCTAAAAATGGATCTTGGAAGGCTATTTAATAAAAATAATACCATCTTTTAAGTAAGGTATGCTTTTAATTCAGGAGGAGAGATTAGTTAATTTTAGTGATTTTGTATTAGCCAGCCCTGGATTCTTGCCAGGGGTTATTAGAGTGTTTCCATGGTGTTCATTCATAATTCACGGTCAGTAGATACTTTCAGAGAGTTTTAGGATTGATAGTACTCTTTTATGTACAGACAAAGCAATTTTATAGCTTGCATAGGTGTCTTAATTTTGTTTTAGTGAAATTGTCAATTCAGCATTCAGACTTTGTTTTTTTTCCCAGTTATTTTCTGAATGCACGTACTAGCCTGACTTACCATTACTGGAAAAACTGCACTATCTTTTGGGTCATGAAGGAGTTATCTCAGCTCTCAGAATCATAATTTCAGCTTCCATGGAGCTGTACCCTGGAAAATCTGGTTGTGAGTTATGGGCAGGGGTTTTAACAGAACATTTGAAAAGGCCGGTATAATGAAAATCTTTATGTTACCAGGTTATTAAATTGAGATTTACCGCAATATTTGATCTTTTAAAGGACTTACACATTTTTCCTAGCCAAATTCAAAGGAATGGATGTAGTACATGTGTTTGTGTGTGTCTCTTTTTCTTAAAACAGTTTTGAAATTCTATTTATATTTTCAGCTTTAATTATTATTCTCATGTTCAGTTAAAATTTTCTTGAAATGCCCTAAATTGATTTCATTACCCTGGTCATTGAAAAAGAACTCTTCTTAGAATTTTAGTCTTCAGGTATGAAAATAATCAATGTTTATTTGAGTTGCCTCAATTATAGTAATATATATGGTTAAGTTTTCACTTACCCAGTCTTGCTAAATGTTTGAATATTTTGAGCAAAATAAGATGTTCATGTATATTTTATTTTTAATGTTGTATTCCAGTAAGATTAGAATCCTTGGTTTGAATGTTTGTAAATCTTTAGTTAACAGCATTTTGTAGAAGTAAGTTAGAGGTTTTGCCAGTGATTATTTAAAAATGAGATAACTCTCCATATTTCATTCATTTTTTTCTAACTCTGCAAATGATTTGTATATCACTGTTTCTTTTACGATGTCAAAATCATAAGTACTTTCTCAAGAAAAAGACCTGTTTATTAAAGGTAGGAGAATTGAGCTGAGTATTACAAAAATTATAAGATTTATGTTTGTTTTTTTGGCTAATAAAAATCCATAAACCTTTTCTTTTAAATCACTTTAATTTCAGACCTTTTGATCATGGGAAATATGTTCAGCTGTAATGGTTCGTGAGCAATTATCTCCATTTTTGCTTCAACAAGTATGACTTCAAAGCTGAGCCTCTTCCAAAAGAGGCAGTCTACTTCTGCCTAAAAATAAAGGTGGTTTCAGTTGTGTCTTTGTTTTAACCTAGAATAGAATGACACTGAAAATAGTAACATTCTGAACATGTTAAAAATGTAGCTTGTTCCTTACTAGAAAATGCTGATCTTTATATGAAAACCAGAGACTGTTGTTTGATATTAAGGTAAAAAAACAACCTGGTCATTTTCATTCTGCTAAAGTGCAAATGTCTCATTGCAGCATACTTCCTTTGTAGTCAGTAATTATTCAGGGTCTGATATTGAGACATTAGCTGTTTCCTTGGGAACAAGGTTTAAGTAGAGACAAAGCAAGAATACTAGAATATCATTGTTGTACCTCGCTTTTACAGTACCATAAAAATACCGATTGTAAAAATAGAAGACAGTAGTGGAAACGGCTGTTTTTAACTTAGCGTTGTCTCATCTCCCAATTCATAATCATGAGAAAAGACTGCCAGTAAAATGTGGGTAGCAGCCTATTTGTCAAATAAATGAATTAAAGTATACTGGATATTTTTAAACCAAAACTTTCTTCTATCTTATATATTATTTATGTTAGTTTATACATTAGTTTAATGTAGACCCTTACCCAGGGGTCTCAGCTGGCAGAAAGGGAGATCTTGTCTGAACGAGCTCAGGTGGAAGCCAGGCTTGAGAGAGGACCAATTAGTGTACATACTGAGGCTTCTTGTGTTTTTTCAGCCGGGGGCTTACTGGTATCTCAGTCCAGGATTGGGGTGATGGACTAAAAGCAGAAGAGAGAAAAAAAGGAAAGATACACCAGTGTTCAGAAAGACTGCAGGGGGTTTGGTTTGGTTTGGTTGGGATTTGGTGATCAAACTTAGGGCCACACACATGCTACAGTGCATGTTCTCCCCCTGAGCTACACTGTCAGCCCCCACTGGCAGGATGTTGTGATCTTGTTTCAAGGACTGTAGTACCGGAGTTCAAAAGGAGGATGTACCATTTTTTCTCTTGGGTTCACTTATCTGAGATACATAGTTATTGATATATAAAAGTGCATTTTATCCAGTCATATATAAATTTTTTTGTGTCTTTAATGGTGGTATTCTGCTTTTGCATTCAGCTGCTTGGATTTATATGTGAGTTGTATAGTGATGTACCATCTCTATGTCTGTGTGGTACTTCTGATTCTTGGACAGCATTTGACATGTGCTCATAAAGGGGAATCTCGATGGGGTGATGTGAGTAATTACACAAACTTAGTCCAGTCACCTGGAAAAAGAAATCCCAAGACTCGTATTTCTAATGATAGCTTGTTAGCTGCTGTGACTTCATATTTGAGAGATGACATGATTTTCAATGATGAGATTTGGTTCCCTTGCTTAATCTTTTTTTTTTTGGTACTGGGAATCCAACTCAGGATCTCACACTTGCCAGGCAGGCGCTGCGCCACTGAGCTAAATCTCTGAGCCCTCGCTTGTTTAATCTTTCTTATTAGTGTTCTGTTTTATTCTCAGATAAAAAAAGAGAAAACACTTAGGTTCTCTCCAAGTGTGTCTTTGATCTGACCCTTCTAGGGATTAGAGAGGAATGGTGGTTAGTGTTTTTCCACCTGATGATTATCTGCAGGTCATCATAGTCTACCAGGTTATTACAGGTTATCACAGTTCAGATGCCTAGAGAAATATTCCTTTTGTATAACAGTTAACCCAGTCAAACTCTTGTATCTCAGTCTTCGCATACCATGGATTCTCAAATGTTAGGACTGCCATCCAACCCAGCCTCTCTTTTTCACTCTTTTTGATCTCTCTGTGTTGATGTGAAGTGAACACAGAGCTACCTAACACTCTCTGTGTGCTTGCTTTCTTGGAATTGTGTGAACTGGCCAAGCTCCTTAATCAGCAGTGCATTGGAGTTGTGCTAAGATACAGCCTCCTTTTTGCAGTGCGGAATCTACATAGAAACTTAATTTGTTAAAATTTTTTGAAAATATTTACTTATGGACTATTTGAAAAGTGCTTATGTGTGCTGTTAAATTTCTGAAGCCAAATCTTGGTATTTGTAATCCATGGTGTGGCCACTAGAATAGAAAGTGGATTTATTCTTATGATTAGGATCCAGACACAAAGAGGAAGGCTTGTCCTTCTCATGCAGTTAGTCAAAGGAAGAAGTGGCATATCGTATAGTATGTCACTCTCAGTCACATGAACTCTTAATGCTTTCTTGACACATTTGTTCAGAGAATGTATTCTGAAAACATGGACATCTGCTTTACATGCAGTGGTGGGAATCTTTAGACTGCACATGAATATTGCATCGAATTAACCCTATTAATTAGGCTTCAGAGTTGTTCAAGGGAATAGACACAGCTTCATGGCAAGATGCCAAACACATGCCAGTTTGAATAAAATACACGTGTTTCTGTTGCTTCTCTCCTTGCCCCTGTCCGAGCACTGTCAAGTCAGGAGGTTAGGGTGGGGCAGAGGCACCTACCAGTAGCAGGGGTGGGGGTCGTCGTCGAGGGGAACGGTTCTATTCCTGGATATATAATTTTTATTTTATACCTAATGAGAATGAAAAGTACAGTGTGCATACCTGCTATGAAAAGCCAGATGAAGGGTGCACTCTTGGCACTGGTTTAACTTGCCTGTTTTAATTAAGAAATGGTGACACGTGCACTGCTCGTGCTAACATGTTTTAGGGTATGCTCTACTTTTTGTATTAGACTTCCCTGATAATGCATTTCTTTTCCTATTACTGAACATGATTAATGTGCCACATAGTGTTAACTGTGCTCCTTCCCCAAAGACATCAAATGGGAGGCTGCATGTAGAAGCTAAATTATTCGGAGAGGAGTTGGTGATTGATTTAAATATAAAAGGATTAATTGGTCCCTTAACCAGACTATTAAACTGTACTGTGATCTTGACTGAAAGTGGAAGAATTACAAGTGCATTGCGTAGAATAAATTAATACATTTTTCATGGCTTTAATCCTTTTTTTTCTGTATTGCTTATTGTGGTTTTATGTACTGCTCTCCATTGTATGCCTAACTGATGCAGAAGGGATGCGATGTATAATGATTAAATAGGATAGAGGGGTGAGAACATCAGTGAGTTTCAAGGTGAAACTGGTTCCTCCAGGGAAAAGGAAAGAATATCCATGGAATGAGTATTTCTCAGAACCCTTACCAGTCTTCACCCCAGGCACATAACTTAAGTGTTGCTGAAGGAAAACTTTAAAAGTTTGTGTTCTATGAGGAGTTGGACACTTCAAGTTCGACACCAGCTAACTGCAAACTTGATTCTTTAGCAGAACTGACTTCAGACCTCAGATGTTGAGGGTAAATAGTGTGAGGATACCATATCCAGAGAAAAATTTTATAATTATTTCTGTTGAAACAATATTGATTTTTCTCGTGCCAGTTCATATGCTGGTACTTCAGCCAGACAGCATGCTTCTTTTTAAGGCTATCCATCTCCTCTGTCTTTTCTAGGGAGAAAAATACGTTTATTCACCTGTGTTATATTGGTGCTTTTATAACTAAGAATCCATCTAAATTCTGCCTTTGGATAGTAGTTCTTCTAACAAAAGCAGAAAAGTTTGATTCTGAAGGTTGATTTGAGAATTCATGTATTTGTAGCTTTTTTAGCAATATAAATTACAGGTTTCACAATGGTATCTTCAAGATATTTCTTTTATCCTATCATACCACATCTTTCCCTTACAATTTGGTGGACTGTGGTTTTAAGTATTTCTCGAAATTCATATGGGAAAGTTCATAATGAGTTCATGTGGGATATTTTAAAATAGCCACAGGTTATGTGAGAATTGAGATATGGTGTTACTAGGTTCTTAGGATTGAGGGTACCACCAAAGGTTATCCCCTTCCTCTACCCTTTTCACACCTTCAGGGACAGCAGCTTGTTACCTTTCCTGTAGGCCTACTTTGTTTTTATTTTGCCTTTAGACATCTGGTTAGAAAGTCTTAATAGTACACGGAAGGGAGTTTTTTCTGCAATGTCTACATCAGTGCTACTTGGCAGGTATGTGTGAGCTCTCCGGTATACCCTGCAGTGGCGACCTGTGTATTGCCATATTTTGATCAGCTTGTGGTATTGATACTTGCTACTGTTGAGGAAGGGATATACTATTCCTACCATGATCATAAAGTACAATCTGCATAATACAGGTTTTGTGGTGTGGTACAATTGAGTATAGCTCATACACTAAGGACTGTTTCTTGTCTCTTTCTTAAATTGCCTCTTTGTCTGTCAAATATATTCACTTCAGTTTTCATGTTGGTTGCTTCTTAAGTTCATTCAGTCCTTTTTAAGTAATGTGTTCCATTTTACTTAGTAACTTTTTAAATATTGACATCCAGAATCAACTGAACCTTCTCAGATAGAGCTGGAGCAGAGAAGATTTGGTAATTTTTTTAAAACAATTTCTGCCTGTTGTCTCCGTGCACCTCTAGTTTTCAGTGTACAAATAATGTAGAAAGCACCCTTCATGAAGAACACACCCCTCGCCCCTGCCCCACCCCTACTAGTGCGGAGCTCTGGATACTCTGCATCTAGTTAATCTGAGGCCTTTGACAAGTACCTTTGCTACTTTTGCTAATCACATTTACTACCCTTCTGTTATTAGTTAAAACCCCTATGGATCTCTGGGGAGTTTTAAACTTACACAACCTATAGTTGAATTTTAGGCTAATTATCTGCATTTATCACTGTAGAAAATTTTTCTACCAGCAAGATATTGTTCATTTATGCAGTTATTTAAAATTTATAATAATAAAAAATGAAGCCAGATCCTTTGTCTCCCACTTAATACTTCTCTGTGAGTATAATCTTAAAATATATCTGCTTAATAATATTCATCTTTCACTAGGAAAAAAGCTGGGGCTGTCTTGAAATAATAGTTACAGTATTTATCAGATGTTTCAGTAATGAGCATATGTAATTGATTATTTACTACAGGCTTCCTTAGAAATTTAATTTTAGAGATTCCAGTCTACAGTTTCTTTACTGAACTCCATTTGACTCTTTCCTTGACTTTACAATGTACTGATTTTTATCACACCAAATTATGCATATAAAGATATGAGTTTTGTGGCTGTTTGCTGATGTCCCCAGTTGATTTTTATTTGTCCTTACTGTTCCGTTTTCAAATATTGTTGAACTAAGATAGAATAATCTTTTTCTTCCTCTTTTAATAATATGTTCATTTTTTTCTTCACTGAGTTGACAGGAAGTTGGGTTATTTCCAGTCCTGATAGTGTTAAGTTAGTAAGACTTTGTCAGCGTCTTTGTCAGAGTAAGTGATAGATTTGATGGGATCTCTTGTTTTTGAGTAAATGACCAGGCTGATCCAGAGAAAAGCAATCACTGCTGCATTTCTCTTCTACCTTTGTTAGCATTATGAAAGGAGAAAATTATTTTAAGTAGAAATCTCTGAATATAATGTAAAATAGATAATGTGATTATTTCATTTATTGTTACTTAGTATTCAGGTTGTGATATTAATCAGATTTATAGGTATGATTACTAATTAGAAAAACTGGTATTTATCTGGTTGATCATTTGATTTAAATAATATTTTATCACTTCATTATTTGCTCATTGGCTCTTGTTACTATACTTAGTGGATTCTACTTCCTAAAAAGATGGGTTTTAAAGAGTTTAAAGAAAGGATTACTTTTTAAAAATTATTTAAAATTTTATTTTTAAGACAAAAGAACCCAGAATAACACAGAAACAATACAGAAAATACCAAGTTATAGAGAGGATAGTAGGGAATTGGCACTGAATGCTGTATAACATAGTTATCTTCGTATTTGTTATAACAAAATCAATAAATGATATACAAATTACAGAGGAGACAATAGGGAACCATCACTGGATGCTGTATTACATAATGTTGTCCTTGCATTTGTTAACACAAAAACAGTAAAGGAAATACCAGATTACAGAGAAAATAGTAGGGGTTTACCACTGGATGTTGTATTACATAATGTTATCTTCGTCTTTATTACTCAGTTATATAGATGATGGCTTGTTCAATTAATCAATTTTCTCCACTTCATCACCGATGTTCTACCACCCTGTCAGTGACCTTCCCGCTGGTAATAACTGCACTTCTGGTTTATTTACTCCCTCATGCTCTTACTTTGGGCAGAGACTTGGCTGCTTCTAAATATGCTGTATATTACGTGGGTGTACACAAATTACTATGGCAGGAAGCAGAGAAACACCCTTTGGCAATCCCTCACAGCCATCGAGTGTGCAGTCCGGTAGGCGGGGTTACACAGTGAACCACCAGACTGTCAGCACGTCTGCATCTGTAGGCTCAGGTGAGTCTTCAGGGCCTTCCTGGGGGCCAGGCAAAGCACCTGGCATGCCCCAGGGGCCGAGTGGAACTCTGGGGGTGGGGCGGAGCACCAGGAACACCCTGGGGGTGGGGTAGAGTTCCAGGGACGGAGGCCTGGCATGCCCTGGAGGCTGGGCGGAGTGCCTGGCACACCCTGGGGGCGGGATGGAATACCTGGCACATCCCTGGGGCCAAGTGGGGCTCCAGGGGGAGGGGCGGAGCACCGGGCACACCCGGAGGGCCGAGTGGAGCTCCTGGTATGCCCCGGGGGCTGGGTGGAGCTCCTGGCACACCCTCAGGGCTGTGCAGAGTGCCTGGCACACCGGGATGCCAAGTGAGCTCTGGGGGCGGGGAGGAGCGCCTGCCACACCCCAGAAGCCGAGTGGGGATCGGGGGCGCGGTGAAGCACCTGGCACGATCTGGGGGCTGAGTGGAGCTCTGGGGGCGGGGTAGAGTGCTTGGCACACCCGGGGGGGCTGAGTAGAGCCCCTGGCACACCCCAGCAGTGGGACAGAGTGCTTGGCATGTCCTGGGGGCCCAGTAGAGCTCTGGGGGGAGTGGAGCACCTGGCACATCCTGGGGTAGGGCAGAGTGCCTGGCATGCCCTGGGGACCAAGTGGTGCTCTGGGGGTGGGGCAGAGCACCCGGCAGGCCTGGGGGGAGCCGGGCGGAGCTCCAGGGGCGGGGTGGAGCACCTGGCACACCGCAGGGGCTGGTCAGAGCTCCAGACATGCCCTGGGGTCAGGGGCTCTACCCGGCCGATCCAAGTCCGCAGGGTCACCCCCACAGACTCCGGGACTCTGTCCCAATGCCGCTCTGTGGGAGGCTCAGTCTAGGTCCTCGGGGCTCTCATGCAACCCAAAGGGAGGCCCCTCCCCCCTCAGGCCTCTGAGCTCCCCGCCAAAGTGCCTGGTATCCCCTCATAGGCCATTAGTGTCTTTGGAGACTAACCCCTCCCAGCTAGAGAGACGGATCTACACCCTAGTTCCATGTCTTAGCCTCATCCCACCACTCAATCTTGTTGGGCATTGGGTGCACTTACGATGCTGGGCACAAGTAGCGTGAGGTCTCCACCACCTGTGCTCAACATGGTAGATCATGGTGTGTACTAAGTTTAGTTATCAGTTCTCAGAAAGAATTAGAGGATTTTCTTGGGTCTGCTATGTAGAGTATGTTGTTGTCTCTCAGGCTCCAGGACTGCTGCTTTTCATGTAGTTTGACGCTATGGGTTCATACATTTTTTATATGTGCAAGCAGTGTGGAGTCTCTCTTGGTGCTCATATTAGTAGTTTAGCGTGAGTCCTGAAGCCGTTGACTCAGCCTATTGTCAGGATCATATGGTGCCTCCTCGGGCCACCAGGACTCACAGTGCTCAGGGGGATTTCAGGGTGGGAGCTGAATCCCAGTAACTCAGCTCATGCTTCCTGCTTGGTGTTGGAGTGAGAAGGGTATGGGGCTGTGTAGCCCACCTCCATCTGCAGCTCACTTTCTGTTGTGCTCCAGCTCCCTTTTGTTTTTTGACTGGATCCCTGCAAATTGCTGTGGTCCTGAGGTCATTTCCATTGCTTTCTGCTACTCTTTGCTGGTACTTGCTCACACAGTGAAGAGGTCTGAGGTCATATCCTTGGGGCAGACATAGAGCTGGGTGTGGTGGACTGCTCACTGGTTGCCTTGACTCCAGCCTGCCTCAGGGCACTGATTAATAAGATTTCTGCAGAGTGGGGATTCTGCTTCAATCGCCTTTATAACCTCCCATCCTCACACTGGATTCGACCATTCGTTCTGACTGCCACTGTTTCCTTTCTGGGCTGTGCTTTCTCATCTCCTGTTCTGGACCAGCACTCAGGACTTTGCTCACCTCTGGCCACGGCAAGGGCCAGTGTGATGATAATGGAGAACCGAGACACCCACAGCGCCTTCTCTCTGTAGTTCTAGGCTTTGTGAGGCTTCAGTCTGGTGCTGCTTTCTAGCAAGCCTCGGTTCTCCAGCCCATTGCTGAACTGACTGCTCTCACTGATCCATGGCTGCCACTCCTAATCTGGTTCATGCGCTAGAGAGCTCAGAGGGCCGGCGCGGGGCGGTGGCTGAGGGGGCACGCCCCCCAGCAGTGGCAGGACCATGTTGCCCAGGGGGCTGTGGTGCGCATTGCCCAAGGCTGGCTGCATGGTGTGGGGCTCCAGATCCTGGCAGCAGTGGTGAGTGTGGCATGGACTCGAGTCTGAAGTGGGAGGCACCACGGAGTCACTGGGCGGATGGATGCACTGAGGGACCAAGCAGAGGGCGAGGAGAGGGCAGCCACAGTGGTCAAGGTGCGTGGGGTGGGGCGGGGCCAGGACTTGTCTGAGTGCAGTGCAGCTGCGGTGGAGGAGGCTGGGGCCACACTGTCTACTCAGGAATTTGCTTACCTCTGGCCGATTCAGAATGTTTCCATGAGCAGGGCCCTCTGAGGCTGGTGCTGTGAGTGCCGGAATGAGGGGGCGGGCTTGGGGTTTGTGTGGAATGGTGGCTCCTTCCTTTTCCGCCTTCTCTTCCCGAGTGCGCCATGGCGGTCCTCCGAGCTTTTTCTCCTGGAGAGGTCTTGTTTACTCTTTCTGAGGGTTTCAATTTCCCTTTCAGATCTTTCCTGGGTCTGGGGCACCAGGGCACCCATATCTCTCCTCCTTGTCTATCTTCTATTGCTGTATTTCAGTGTGTCATTGGTGATCCTCCGGAGGGATCTTTCTCTGCTGCTTACCTGGTCGCCATCTTACTGGAAGTCCAGGAAAGGATTACTTTGAGTCAGCTAAATTCATTACACTCTAAGTAAAAGTGGTGTGTGTGTGTGTGTGTGTGTGTGTGTGTGTGTGTGTGTGTGGTCCTGTAGGCAGGCAGGTGGTATGGGGAGAGACTGTCAAAGGAAAAAAGAATTAAGGAAAAAAAAATCACAATTTTTTTGTTGTTCCCCATTGTTAAGGGAAATATTATCAAAAGATGTATGTCACGTATCATCTTACTGAAAACATCGGTAATATTCATCTCTCTCCTTTACCTCCCTGAAAGAATCAGGTTGGGAAGGCAGTGGCTGAAATGTGTGACTTTTCTGTGCATCTCTCTGAGCTCAGACTGACCCCTTTGGTACCTTCTCTGAGGGCACATTTCCCTGATGTTGGTGTCCTTCCCTTCATCCCACACTGGCGTGTCTGACCCCCATGCTGCCCACAGACCTGTCTGTAGTGCGTCCTGGACCCGCACTCCCTCTATGCCCACTGCTGCCCCCCACCCTGCACCGTGTTGTTCTCTCATACCTTTGGGTGCTCCCTGCCTCTGCCCTTACTCCTTCACAGTGAAGGACAACTAACGTAATGCTTTTGGTGTAGAAATGAGACCACAGCTGATCAAAGAGAAAACCTACCTTCTAGTGTAGCCCTGTGGCATAGGAAGAGTATGGAAGATAAATATTTGCTGATAACAGCATTTTACCAAGTAAGTGTCAGTTCTAATTTTGTTTTCCTTTTGCCAGGAAAACTGTGGCCTTTTGTGAATACTGTGAGTGAGACATTTTACAACAGTGCTGAGTATGAAAGGCCTTGCTTTTGGCAGGCAAATCCAAATGTTGGAACGCCTTTAAAGAACTTCCTAAGCCACAGTTAGTGTCAGCTGCTAGCTCGGAAGTAGAGTGATCTTGAAAGGTGGATATCTTTCTGCTTGTGTTTTTTATAGAAAGTATCTTTGAAAGTATAACTAGGACTGTTGCTGTGAACAGGGCCAGAAAGTAATTTCATGATGTTGTACTGTTTCATGTATATACCAATTCCAATTAAATACCTATTATAACACTATTAATTTCTTAAGAATTGGGGGAAGAGGGAGAAAGGGAAGGACGATGGGAGAATGAGAATGAACCCTTCCTTCCTCTTTTTCCTATTACATCTAATCCTAAAAGTATTTAAGGTAGCTTACAAATTATAAATATAACAGAGCAGAGAAACTGATGAAGAGATATGTGAAAAGAGAAAAATAGAGTTGATATTTATATATGATGAAGAGCACAGTAGTGTAAAATGGAGAAGCAACATGTTGTAAAAGCGGAAAGACTACCTACCCAGCACCAGTCTTCTTTGTAGATTTTCTTTTTTGCTGTTATTTGACTGTGTAGGTGAAGTCCTCTGTGCTGCTTTTCACCTGATGTCTGACAGCATGTGGAACTCCCACCTACTTACACTTTCTTGGCAGGTCATTTCCCCTGCTGTGAGTTGGGTCCGGGGATCTAGGCAGAGGACTGTCCCTTATTTCTTTGAAGCTGGCAAGAACTCCTCTGTGACTTTCACAGAATCTGTCACAATAGCTGGGTGTTTTTACAGAATATAAGCAAATGGTTCATGATTTTAAGATACACTATAAAGTATATTTTATAATTTAAGAAGATACAGCATTTCATTTTAGCACTAGAGTGCTATGGAAATAGGGTAGTTTGTATTTTCAGGAAGATCTAGAAAATCTTTGCGATTTTAGTGTCTGTTGATCCTTCATTATTTGTAATATATAATGTCTTGGTATATGGGAAAAATGGTAGAAATTTTTATGATTCTTCCTCACCTGCATGTCCCTTACCATTTGTTTCTGTCTTTCAAAATAACACACCCCACCCCCACAAATAGGTAAAAGGTTTGATTTATAGTTTTTTAAAAATAAGAATTTCAAATGTGTCTTAAAATGAGTAATAAAAGTACTTTGGCAGTTATGGGTTACCTAATATAAATGTCACTTTAATCTGTATATTTTTTCAGACAAACTCAGAGAGCCATCCAGAGGCTGTGACTAGATGATCTGGCCTAGTTCAGTAACCTCAAGAGAGATTCTGATAAGATGACTTTCATAGGACACTCAAATTTTATGTGTGTTGGCTTCTTGTTTTTTAAGCACATATCACTGACCAGCTTAACTCTTATGTCTATTGTAGCATCTTGAAAATTATCGTATATTGTTTTTACCATCAGGGTGGGAACCGTCACTCTTTTAGCCTCTATATCAAGGACATGCTGAATTATGGTCTCTCTTCATCATACTTATTTCTAGCAGGTGAGGTTCCCAAGGAGGAATATTAAGTCTCTTAGGCTACAAAGGCACTGTTTTTGCATTAACATAGGTATGGTGCTGTTCTGGTACCGCTGCATGAACAGCACTGTGTCATCTGTAATGTACCACCCAAGTGCCAGTTTTACTGTCAGCGAACTGCTTAGCATTGAAGATACAAGGTAGAAAAGAGAAGTCCAATTCTGTGTGTGTGTGTGTGTGTGTACTTGTATGATTGTACTCATTTATTGTGGATATGGAAAGTGCTCAGTGAAACAATTTTGTGTTATAATAATGTACAGTATTGTTAAGTTTCTTATAGGGGTGATTGTTTGTAGAACTGTAATTATAGTTTAACGATTATAATATTGTTCTGTCTCTAAATATATGCAATTAACTAGTTAACTTCCTTTGTCATATTCATTGCACTATAAGCAAACTTATTTCATAATTTAAAGGGAAGATATATGAAATAGTAAAAGTATCTTCAGAGTTTTACAAAACATGTAACCAAGTCTTGTTACTCTTCGATATTATAATAGCACCCTCTTTTAAAAAGGAGGTGAAATTCAAGGCCTGTCCAGTAAGAGAAAACCCAGTGTACTTGGAAGGAGAGGATCTCCACATAGTCCTTGTGTGCCCTGCCAAAGTAAACTGAATATGTTTAAGGAAAGAAACCATTTAGTAACATTAGCAAAATATTCCCAAATGAAGATCTGTAGAGTGAGGCAAATTGCTTTTGGCAAGAGGTTTAGCTAATGACAACTTAGAAATTTTAAGATGTAAGTTCATAACACAGAAAGCATTTAGACTGAATTATCTAAATGCATGCTGCATTGTGAATCTGTTACCAAAACACTTTTATACTCTGAAAAGAATAGTAGCTTATTAATATTCATAATGCATTTTGAAAGCACATGTAGCAGTTACATTCTGAAAACTCAATGTAAGAAGTAAAAATGTCTCTTTTTCCTTACAATACTTAGAATATTATAAGAGAATAAAATTATCTGGAACACTGTTGCTTCCTTTTTTGCATTTATCCAACTCCTTTTCCAACTACCCTTTGTATAACCCACACCAATCCTTTGGGTTTAAGTAAACAGTCTTAAAAGGTACTTTTTAAAAAATAACTGGGAACTGCACACTACCTCCTATTAATAATTACACAATTTTCCATTTCAAAAATATTCACTGAAGTTATCAGCTGTTCTTGTTCTCTCACGATGGAACTTCCTTAAAAGAAGGTAACTTAATCTCTAGTTATAACTGGAGCTGCACTCATCATCTCCTAGTGCCTGTGCTTTCAGTGCTGTGTGCAGTGCACTGTGCTAGGTGCTGGGGCACCACAGGGCAGGCGTAGCTCCTTCCTTCAGGGAACATACGTTGTGGTGGAAAGGCCATAAAAGTAGGCTAGGTAATTAAAAGTTACAATAAATCTTACGAAGGAAGTAAGTTGGGTGATGAAGGCACTGGATATATGAATTGATATATTGAGAGACAAATTTGGAAGAGTACAGAGAAAGTGGTTATCTTTCCATATTGGAGTACAGCTTTGGTTTTACTTATTGGACATCTGAGAAAATAGACTTTTAGCCAATGAGGACAGTAAAATAGAGTTTGTGATATTTTATATACAATCATAAAAGTTACTTTGTTAGCTTTCCTCTTGTTCCTGAGTTCAGGTTGTTAAGATTGTGTTGGGTACAGACTGATATATGATACTGTATTATATGTTGAGGGATTGTTTTAAGTACTTTTTATTAGTATATGTTTGTGATACATAATTACATTCACCTTGAGGGAACTGGTATATACGATCTTAATCATTTTTAAGGGTTTTAAAAATGTTTTATATTAAAGTAAAAAAAAATCTGGCTGAGAGGTATTCTACCTCAGAATTCCAGGCTGTTTTTCCATCTCCTAATAAAACGCCAGAAAGTTTTAGAGCAAAGGTATAAACTGTGACAAGTTCAGTTAAATGTTAATGCAGTATCTGCTCATGCCAAGCTCATGCTAAGTGCTAGGGTCCAAAATAATAAAAGGAACATAATTTTAGTCCTCACAAAAAAGGTAGTCAGATGGGCTAGACATAAATTCACAAAAGCCGAGTGCTCCAATTGCGGTATACTCAGAGATGTATGGGAGCATTTAGCCTATTGTGCAGCATTAAAGGTGACCTGGAAAAGACAGGTAGGAGTATAAAAGATGGGAGAAGTTTATTCTAGACAAAAGAACAACAGGAACAAAACCTATAGGTGTGAAGCGGCGCGGCCCAGGCAGTGAGGGTGCAGTCTGAAGTGGAGCAGAGGGAAGGGACTGGAGAGGGAGCTCCCCGTGATCCTGCTCCAGTGCTAACAGCCTGTGCTTCCTTTTTAGTTCTGTTGCTGGGAGGGAGCAGGGTTGAGTTGTGTTTGGCTATTCAGAACTTACACAGTAGATGGGACTTCGCTAGTACAGTTTCCTTTTACATCTGTGTACCTCAGGATTCCTCCTTCAGAGAAAAAGATGCATGTGATTTAAGACCCTGATATCTCGGGAAGCTCCAAGGTGAAGTAGGAGTGAAGAATTTTCACAGCTCCCAAACTGACATTGCTGTTTACCCAAGAGTTATTTTGAAGCAAAATATTTTGATCACTTCTTTCATAGTTTAATTCAGAAAGAAGCAAGTCTTTGAAGTTTGGAACAAAGTCAGAAGAACATCTGAAGTACTTGCAGCATAGGTGAAATAGGAGAATAAATGGGTTAATAACAGGGTAGTAAGGCATCTGATGGAAACAACTTTAAGTATGAATAAACATCCCTAAGTTAAAGTTATATACTTAAAGTAAGAATAAATTTGTTGTTTGAAAAATAGTTTAATGAATTGTTGTAGTGATCGCTTTTAGACTCAACATCTGCTTGTTTTTTTTACCCCTCTTCTCTGAAGTGAGGCAAAGTAAATTATAAATAAAGCAAAAAATACAAAATAACCGTATTGATTTTTTTGAAAATTAAAACATGCTTTTTCTCTGTGTATTGAGATAGATTCTTTGGGCTTCTCCTCTACCTTCTAATACATTGTAGTATGATAGACCTATGGTGTTTATCCATCCCATCAGGTATTGAAACAGTGCAAATAAGAGAGATTGAAGTGATGTACAAAGTTTGCTAAAACCTTCTTAGATGGTTCAGTTGGGTTTTCCTTATAATACCTTTAATGTTCATATCTTTATAAAAAATTATCCATTTCATGTTTTAGATTTATTGTCCAAAGTTACTTATAGCATTTTTTTTCATTAAAAGCATTTGTGTTCCTTTTTTAGTGTCTTGGTTACTTTTCTCTTGTTGCTGAGACAAAATACCTGATGCCCTAAATTAAGGAAGGTAGGTTTACTTAGCTCACAGTTTCTGGAGATATCAGTCCTTAATCAGCTGGCTCCAAGGCAGGGTGGCATGGTGAGGGGTAACAGCTCAAGGCAGAAGACAACAAAGGCAAAGAGCAAAAGGGGGAGTGCCAGCCTCTTTCCCTCCCTTATATTGTATGTAGGCTACCCGCCCTAGGACGGGTGTAGCACTCACACCATCTCCTCTTGCACAGGGTCAGGATGTTTACAGTGAGGACCCTGACCCCATGTTAAGTCACTTAGTTAAACTTCTAAACTCAAATTCACACAATGAGCAACATCCTAGAGGTAAGGGCATGTCCCTCTACACAGGAGGATGTAGAACTGCTGAGTTACTTAGTTAAGCTTCTAGGTTTATCAAGTTGGCACAGTGTATCAACCATAACATGTAGTCATTTCCTCTCTTGTTTCCTAGATTGTCAGTGCATCTGTCTCCTTGCATTGACATCTTTCATCCTTTCATTCGCCTTCTCCTTCTTTGCTAGTGGTTTGTCTTCAAACTTCTAGTCTGTTCAAAAAGCAAGTTTTATTTTGTTCTATTAATTTATATTTCTATTTTATAAATACTGTCCTGGGACAATCTGATGTAAAAAAGTCAGCCACCTGAGGTATAAGAGGTGCCATGAGGCCAAAGAAAGAGACAAACAAACCCAAGATTTCATAGTGTGCAGTTTGTTGGGGGTCAGTGCCAGAAATGTAGTCAAAGGTGGCGGCAAGATCAGTGGGTCCCCATAATTTTGAGTCAGAGAGTAGGGACCTATGTGGTAGTCAGGACAAAAGTAACTCATTCAGACTGGAATGTGCCTGAGTTATTCTTAATCTGATATCAAAGCAGCCAGGCACATCCCTAGCACGAATGGCAACAGGGTCACCTTGTAAATTACACATACCTCTCGAAGGGCTTCATTTATTTATGTGCTGAAAACCTATACAGGGAAGCAAGCTGATGTTGTTCAGGGCAGTAATGGTAGTACGGTTGAGGACAGTTACAGTCAGGTCAAGCTGGATTTCTAAATATACGTGTTTGTCTTATATTTATCCTTCTATTCAATTCCGTTTACTCTTGTGTATTTCTCAACTTCTTGATTTGAATTTTTATTTGAGTCTTCTAGGCATATAATGGTATTACTCTACCATTTCCTGTAGATTTTGACATGTATTGCTTTTGTTTCATTCCATTTTAAATATTGTGTGATTTCCTCTATAACTCACAATTTATTTAGGTAGTGCATGTTTAAGCTTTCAAACAGAAAGATTTTATTTTCACCTGTTTTTTGCACTTTGATTTCTAACTATTAGTTTTTTGTTAGAAATGTATGATCTGTATAATCATTTGAAATTTAGCATTTGTCTTGCATCTTATTTACTTTTAAACATTTGCAGATCATTCATATGTCCTTGGAAAGAGAACAGGTTCTCTACTTATAGAAAGCCAACATACATACTCAAATTTTATGTATTTTTGTGATTCCATTGTTTTGTATTGTTAATATTTTACCTCTTCTAATAAATACTGAGAAAAGTATTATATATTTTAGATACCATTTTCTTCTTAGACTTCTGCTTAAAAGTTTTTTCTTCATGTATGTTTAAACTATACTGCTTACCATCTGGCTGTGTACATACATATTCATGATTGTTTAAATTTCTGATTGAATTCCTGTTTATTATTATGATCTTAAGATTTAAAGCATGTTTTATGCATGCTTATTTTTATACCAGCTTTATTTTTGTTGGATTCATGTAGCATATGATTTTCTACCTTTTATTTTCACTCTTTTGTTATACTTTACTGAAGCAAATAGAGGAATAAATAAAGGTGATCATGAGTGGGAGAACATCAGTATGGGAATATCTTTGCAAAGAGAGGGAAATCTAGGGCTGGGGAAGAGGGAGATAAGTTTAACTGCAGGCATGTTTAATACAAGGAAGAAGTTTAAAAAAATCACTTGCATCACTTTTTACTGAGGAAAGAGCAGAGAATAATCGTGAGCAGACAAAATCACTGTGTAGACCATACCTGGGACTGTGGGTGTGGCTCTGTGTTGGAGTGCTTCTCTAGCACACTTGGGGCCAGAGTTCATCCCTAGCTCTGTGCTTGTGCGCCGCATACCCCGCTAGAGACCAAGATCGAAAGAGTCCCCTAAGAGAATAAAGGTGAGGCTTCAGTTTCATTGTGGATGCACTTGCAATATTTTTGATTCTATTCATTTGGTAGCATCATCTGTCCTACAAAAGTAGGGAACATAGGAGACTTGATGTAGGGACTGGTTTAGGGTACAGAGAATGTCCTTGTGTTGATTAGAAGACAAGTCCTATTGAGGTGGAGGCAACATTCCTCTAAGGTGGGCGGTCTTGGTTGTGCTGTGAATGCTGCTAATTCAGAGGGCGACCTGTATTCTTACTCCAGCTATGCCGAACCAGTTTTACACCTTGAGGTATACTTTCACCTTTATCCTATATTAAAAAAGAATGAAGCTTAACTGCCTTCAAAATTCTTTCGGTTTTCAAATGTTGAGAATATATGAAGCAGAGATGAGTGGTTAAAGGTTCAGGTAAAATCACATGATGGGTGGGAAGATCCATATGGTGCTTGAAATAAACGTTTACCTCCTAACTCTAAAAATAAAACTGTGAACCATCGTATGTCTCTGTTGTATTTGTCGAGCCTCTTATTTTCACTGTTCACTTATAAATCTAATTTCATTTTATATACATAAAATATCAGTTCTTAGAGATCTCGGTGAATAGTCACATTTATATGTGAACTAACTAGTGTGAGAATACTGAACTTCAAGTCTAATTCCAGTTGTGCCCCTAGGAATATCCTTGAGCAAGACAAGCTCTTTTTAGCACTATTTTCTCATCTGTTACATGAGGGAGTTTGGATTTTGTGTGGAACCACCTCAGTTTTACTTTTAGATCAGAAAAACATAATTCTTACCAAGACATCTGACGCACTTTTAGATTATCCCATGTAGACAAGGTATAGTAAATAGGTGATACACTAATATAGTACTCAGGCAAGGTCGCATCTTGGAAGTATCTGATGACACAGGACTCTGTCCTTAGTATGATCCTTCTCACCATTTTAGCAGTGCCACGGCTAAGTGCACCAGTGGCTTGCGGACCCACTAAGCAGTATGTTGGATATAGAATTAGGACCAACAGTGATCTCAGCAGGCCTCACCGAAGAGCCAGATAAGACAAGAGGAAACAGAATCACGAGTCCTCTAGTGCACTCCTCCAGTGGGCCCGTCAGCACGCTGCACAAGGGCGGGAGGCAGGGGCTTCCTCTAATCTTGCCTCTATTGCCTTCTGTGTGACATCGGGTCCACTGTTAAAAAATAAAAGAATGTAGTGAATGAATTCTTTCCACATTGTCATGCTGCTTTCTTCTCCGGTGTCAACCAATATTACTGTGCTTTTAAGTGTTTTCCCAGAAATATTTTATGCCAACATAAACAAAGTATACATATATTTCCTCTTTTCCCATGTAATGAAAATGAGAACATATAATTTGTACTGCTTTGAACCATGTTTCTTTTCTCGTATGTTTTTGTTGGAGTTTTCCCAAGTTTGTAGGATCATTTCCTTGTAAATTGCTCTACAGTATTACTTCGTAGGGATATACCAAGTTCAGTTAAGAGATCTCCTGTTGATAGATATTTTGGCTCTTTTCAGCCTTGATTATGAGCAGTGATATAATCACTCACCGAGCAATAGTTTTATCTGTGAGATAAATTCTTAGACGTGGTATTGCTAGGTTTAAGGGGAATTCTGCTTTCTAGGGTTAGTACTGTTATCTTTCATCTCTCTTTTTATATAATCTTAGAAAAAATCTAGAATTTATAGTTAGAGAAAGACCTGGGTACCATCAAATTCGGTGATTCTGAGAGTGTGGTCTTTGGGCCAGGAACAGCAGCAGTATCATTTGAGAATATATGAGAACCGCTATCCCCACCCCCAAATCAGAGCCTCTGAGGGCTTTGGCAGTCTGTGCTAACAGTTGCTTTTACATATGAGGAAACTGTCACCAGAGAGATACAGTAACTTGCCAAAGGCATACGGTTACTGGGGCCCTCCTTTACTTTTCTGCTCTAAGTTGCTTTCTTTTTCTTGTATCTTGTTCTAATTGTTTCTTTTAAAAAGACATCTTTAAAAAGCACAAGAAGATTATTTTCCTTTCAAAATGACCAATATTGAAAATAGGTCATTGGGTGGACACAGGTCCGTGCCTGTAATCTCTGAGGGGCTGAGGCAAGCAGGATTGCAAGCTCAGGTCCTACCCGGGCAACTTAGCAAGACTGTCTCAAAAAATAAAAGGGGCCGGGATGTATTTCAGCGGTAGCCTCCGCACCAGCTCGTTTTCCGTGTATTCACCCCAGCTCCTTTTGGGGGCATGGCAAATACAGCCAACAGCTCTTTGGGGTCAACCCGCTTTCTCAGACCCGTGAATGGGCTCCCTGTCCCTTCACATGCAGAGGCCAGTTTGTTATCACAAATGTTGGCGCCCAGCTTTTTTAGATTCCTTTCCGCTCATGTCATGTGATGATTCCTTTCTAGAATTTCCAAACCGCATGCAGCTCCTAACTAAATCTACTTCTTGCCCCGCACCTTCCTCTGAAACCGTGTTTGTTTGTTCTTGTCCTTCTGAAGCATTCGTTTGAAAGTTCCACGCTGCAGAAATCATTACATTTTAGCCTCCCTGTGACATTTTGTTTTTATTTCTGTTTCTGTATTTGTGCCTGGCTTTATGTTGTTCATATGCTATCATATCAATCTCCAGCTAGTATGTGTGCTTCTTTGGAGCAGGAACCACATTTCACTTGATGTCACTTTAGCCCTTTGCACCATTCCTTGTGCTAATTGATAGAAAAATGCTGGTTGCATTTATTCGCACGCACAGTTTAGAATCAGTGTTAAGAGTGAACATTGCACAGCTATACTCTACATGTGTAACTCCCTCAGTTTCTTATAAGTGAACAAGCTGGTTGTTATAGAGGTAGTAGGCATAAATAAGGATGAATCACCCTAACCCCTTGGCTGAAATTCACAACCGAAAGCCAATCCACAATCAGTAAAACTGTGTGTTGTTTCTATCACTTGTTGTGAACGTTGTGTATTGAATATAATTTTTGTCATTTTCATGAAGGACATCATACTTTTGCTATTGATATTTATTCCTATGTATGCCTTATACTTGTGCATGTTTAAATTATGTATACATTTCACTTCTTGTGAACTTGAAACTTAGAAGTATGGTGTCAAGAATAATTTTAAAATTCTTACAAAATTTTAGTCCTATTTTGTTTCACTGTGCTAAGTAACCAAGTACCAAGACCACGTTTTCGACTAATGAAAGTCCATTCTAATAAAAGAAAAAATTTTATGTTTTAAAACTTAGTTGTTGAGGCGGAACATATGTATGCTTTACCTGTCTCAATTTTAATCGTTTTTATTTAATTTTTCCTTAAAACATTAATTTTACAGTTGAAAGAAAGTTTATGTTTTGAGTAGTAATCAAAGAAGACTTTATAACCATTTAGAGAACTATTGTTTATTTGGGGTTATGATTAAGTCTATAGGCACAGTTCAGATATGCATAAGGGACGCGTTCATCATAGGGATTTGTACCTGTGTACTGTATGTCTCAGTTCCTCTTTCCCCTCCCTTTCTTCAGCCCCACTTCCCCTCCTTATTTACAAAGCGTTGTTTCCATTTCATCCTTTTTTTCCTCAACCTCCCAATGCCCCTTTCTCTTTGAACACTAACTTTCTATTTCACAATATCTATTACACATTTTGGTTCTTATTTATACTTTGTTTCTTACACCAGAGAGACAGTGCGATATTACACGTGTGTCTCATCTATTTCACTTGAGTATGGTCTCAAGGTCCATCCATTTAGCTGTGTCTCAAGAAGTACTAATAGCAAATAAACACATGAAAAAAATTCAGCATCACTGATCATTCAACACAAGGAAATTAAAATAAGGCTGAGATTCTGTCTTACTCCAGAAAGAGCAGCTATTATCAACAAATCAATAACTAATGCTGGTGGTACTGTAGGAAGAAGGAATCCTTCTCCACTGTTGGTGGGAGTATAGGCTGATGCAACCACTGAGGCAGTCAGTGTGGAGAGTACTCAAAAAACTAGGACTGGAGGTTCTATTTGACCCAGCTGTTCTCCTTGATATCTTCTCAAAAGAATTAAAAGCATCATACCTCAGTGATACATGTAAACGCATGTTTATAGCAGCACAATTTATAATAGGTAAGTCATGGAAATAACCCAAATGCCCATCAACTGACAAAGGGATTTTTTGGTTTTTTGAGACAGGGTCCCACTATGTAGTTTAGCCTGGACCTGAAGTCATTATGTAGCTCAGGCTGGCCTTGAACTCACAGCAGTCCTCCTGCCTCAGCCTCCCAAGTAGTGGGATTACAGCATGCACCACCATGCCCCAGTTTAGAGAATTTTTAAACAGAAACAACACCTTAGAGATGACTTTTTAAATGGCCCTTGCCTGGCCTTGTTTAGTAATACACTTTTATTTCATCAGACATATGTGCTTATGAGCTGTTCTGAGGAATGAGGATGTGCTACAGCTGGCCTTAGGCCAGTGTTAACAATTTGGAGAAAATGTACCACTGTAATAACTTAGAAATGATTCTTTTCCATGGTGCCTCATTTTTACCAGTTTTTAGCTATTTATTTGTGTGGAAAATAGGAAAGTGGAAAGCATCAGTAAACTTCTGTGATCAGAAGCAAATTTTAAAAATGAATACCAATTAAGAGCCCATTTAGGAACTATATTATGTTAATAGTCATGTACTGACAATTAAGTATATAGCAGTGAGCTTCATTACTATTTTTAGAGCAGATTTTCTTTCAGTTTTCATTAGTACCTGTTTGTTGTACATAATGATTACATTCCTTGCGAGGAGTTGGTATGTGGACATAACATATCTAAATTCATTTTTCATTCCCTTTCCTTCCTGCTGCTTACCCCCTTTCTATCTCTTAACCCCCTGCCCATTTGAAAAAGATCTATTTCCCTACTTCTATTATCTATCTTTTATTTTGCTCTTTATTTACATTTTGGGTTTCTCATATAAGAAACACCATGCAATCTTTAAGCTTCTGTGTCTCATTTATTTCACTTAATGTTATGGTCTCAAGCTGTGTGCATTTTTCTACAAATGACTCACATTTATCCTTCTTTATGGCAGGGTAGTACTCCATTGTGTATAAATACCACATTTTTGTCATCCCCAGGTACATTTGATTATCTGATATTTGACAAAGGGTCCAAAAACATGCACTAGAGAACAGATAACCTCTTTAGTAAGTGGTGCTGGAAAAAACCTGCTGTCCACATGCATAAGATTGAATCTGGACCCATATATCTCACCATGTACTAAAATAAAATGAAAATAGACCAAGGCTCTAAATGTTAAAACAGATCAGCAGTTTTCACCTTACAATGTTTTAAGCGTATGAATTTGGTGTTGCTGTATCACATCACATACAAACAGATCTGTGTTTCGTCATTGTTCCTACGATCAGTTAAGAGCCAGTTGACTCATCTCAGGAGTTGCCTTTTGATCTTGTTCATAAACCGCTTTTTTAAAGTAAGCCTTTTGAATTTAGTTTCTGTATTTATTTGGCTTAGCAGAGTTTCCACTGCTTGGCACATGCTGGGCACTGAGAACGTTGAAAAATTTGGTGATTTTCTTTTTATTTTTAGGAGTATACGATAAAATAAGAAGCATTCTACACAGCAACTTTCAAAAGTTCAAAATGCATCATACTTAGTTTTTCAGATTTATCTGGCAGCTTTAGTTTGTTAACAAGTGATTTTGTTATATGGTCTGTGTAAAGTCTACCGGAAGGTTTTGTGTTGTTTTTCCCCACAGTTGATTAGAGGCCAGCTTTCCCGGATTGCTGGGAAAGTAGAACCTTATCTCATCTATAGCTCCTGTTTCTCGGCCTGTTTCCTACCTCAGGGTGCAATTTTTCTTTTTTAGTGAGCATTTGTCCTGTGCTTTCACATTCTTTCTACATGGAGAAAGTAATGTGTGCACCAGTGTGGAGATTGCCCAGCACCAGCCCATCTATCTGATCAATGAGGAGCATATACATATGGCTCAGTCTTCACCTGCACCATTTCAAGGTGAGTGAACGGCACTGTTCCTGCTCTCTGCCCCGCTGCCACCACCACCAAGTGGAGAGCAGCCTTGCCCAGTCAGGGTTGCAGGGTGACATGGTGTCTAAAACGGATATCTTAAAGGTGAACAGAAGGGACAGTTTTTGAAGAGAGAAATGGCTACTGTTTTACAAGTTAGCGGTAATAGCTTCTTATTTGGGGAAACTTAGCACATACGATATACATGGACTTATGTGATGGGTGTATTGAAGCCTCAGATACACATGATTTTCTTCCGCACATCTCAGAAATAATCCTGAGTAATATTTGAAAAATATAATACAGCAAGTAATTAACAAATTGCATAAAAGTTTCATCATTGTGTTTGTTAGCATGGTGGTAATTAATGACTTACAGAGGGTTATTGTTAAAACTTAAAATTTGAGATTTCAACCAAAATTATTAATTTCTACAATAGGTAGCATAGTTTATTCTGTTATTAAGATTTTTATAATTTTTTATAATTATGTATCATACTGTTAATAACTTTGATTGTAATTTTACTTCATACATTCATAGTTTCATTGATTCTCATTTTTACCGTGTAGATATCCCCGGATAACTTCATGCTCCTTTGATCTGACTGAGCATTTTAAGTCTTTATTTTTGTCTTTGGAATTCAGAATTTTCTGTTAGTAAATGCTTTTAAATGTCATAAAATTATATTGAGCCATATGGAAACAATCTTTTTTCATTTAGTTTCATACATCATTAGTAGAAATATTTGGTTGAAATAGTATATTATACAGATCTTAATTTTTAAAACACTGACACTTTAATGGACTTAACTAAAATATTTAATTGCCGCAGAAGCCTGTCCTATGAATGTTTGGCCTCCATTTTATTTTAGTATTTACTTTTGGTTTTCTACAAACTATTTTCATTTTTTAAAAACTTCCCATCCAATCCCATACTAGGGATGGAACCAAGGGATGCTTTATCTGCATTATATCCCCAGCCCTTTTAAAATCTCTTTTTTAATCTTTTATTTTTGAGACAGGGTCTTCTTAAATTGCTCAGACTGATCTCAAAGTTGTGATCCTCCTGCCTCATCCTCTTGAGCCACTGGAAATTCAGGCTTGGACCACATTATTCTGATTTAATTTGATGAAAGAATCAATTTTTTGCCCTAAAGATAATTGCACTTTTTTTTAAGGTAAAAAGGAACATTGAATTCTTATTTAACTGTGCCCTAGTTATTACCTAAAACTCTTTTGCCCCAAACAGAGGTACTTTATCATTCTGAAAATTGACCTTTTTAAATGTATGAACTACTGTTAAATTCAAAACAACCCAATTCTCAAAACATACTTTTACAAATTGTACCATACCTGCTATTACAGAGTTCCAGGAGTAATTAAAATTCTCTATTTCCTTGAGTAGCAAAGTTTAGAAGATCATCTGACTTTATCCTAGACTTGCATCACTTTAAAACATTTATTTATGGTAATAATAGAAGAAATTATTGGTGACAAGGGAAAAGAAGAGACCTCTCTAATTTTTTAAGTAGGAAGAGGTACTATTAGGAATACCAGGACAGCAGAGAGCCTCCTTGAGCTGTATGATGTGTATAGTTATGTGTTTCTTGATGGATATAACATGTCATCCACCTTTTTGAAAAAATTAAAGTCAACAAAAAAGAATATCCCATGTAATAACTATGCAAGCTTTTTTTAGAAATTAGGATTAAGAAAAAAATGACCTCTGTCCTCAGAGAAGAATTATTGGACAGGTTGAGATACTTATGTGAGTGGATAAGAACAGGTTGGGCTATTGATAGCCACGTGTTAGCTCTGTGTTTGTGTCTAACTCAGTAAAAATGACATCAGGGCCAAGAACTGAAAGGAAATAGAAGGGTTTTTATTTTCTTACTTTGAGTTAAATAAATTTTTTTACCTGGAGTCATTTCATGAGCAGACCTCCAAAACAATCATAACTAAAATAATAATCAGATGTTCAAGGTATGTACAGTAAGCCATTTCTTCTATTATAAGTTGTATTTATGCTATATTATTCATTGATTACTACAGGTATTTAAGACGTCTCAGAAACCACAGGCAGATTGTTCTGGTGGGTGTAGGGTATATGTATTGACTTTGATTTGTTATGGAAGGTCCTACTTTAACACTATATAAACTGTCACTAAGGAGATACATATATCTTTTAATGTATAGGTAGTTCATATATTGTGTATTAGTATTGTTCATAGTGTAATACTACCCCTGTTGATTTCCTTCAAAAATTAATGGGACTTGAGAGGCATATAAATAATAAATACTAAAATAAAAATTTAAAAATCATACCTTAAAAAAAATTAGGAAACACAGAGCAGTGTGCATTAAGTGGGAACACACTATAACCCAGTGGTGGCGAACTCGTGGTATGCATGCTACAGCCAGCTGTTGGTTGGTTATCACTGAGAGTGCTATAAGGTTTGCCATCACTTGCTGTAGCCTAAAATTACCATGTATGTTGTATCATGTGTGAGTAGGAATTATTCCTCTAATGTGTAGCATAATGTTTGTCTTTTCCTCTGTAGTACTGGTAAGTCCTTATGGCTTAAATGGCACACTGACAGGCCAAGCATACAAGATGTCAGACCCAGCCACCCGCAAGTTGGTTGAGGAATGGCAGTATTTCTATCCGATGGTGCTAAAAAAGAAAGAGGAATCAAAAGAGGAAGAGGAATTGGGATACGATGATGATTTCCCCGTAGCAGTTGAAGTAATTGTGGGTAAGAGAAAATACTATGCCTAAAAAACTTCATTCTGCCTTCACCTTCCTTAATTTAAAAGATAATAATTCGGAATCATCAGAAACAATCTCCATAATTTTCTCATCTTATTTTTTATTCTCTTGACACAGCAGTATTTGCTGAGTAGTTATCTTGCCTGAAGCACCCATGGTCCTTGTATCCCAAATTTTGTCATCGCCATGTTGGAACACATGTTCAAACAGTTGTTAACTTAGGAAAGAATGAGACAGAGCACTTTTGGCAGCACTTCCCTTTCCTGTTAAGCCTTGCCCCGACCCCTGCCGTGAGGTCGGCAGTCTTGTGTGAGCTCACCCTCAGGCCTGGCGCTCTCCTTGCTCTTGCTTACAGGCGGTGTTCGGATGGTCTACCCATCAGCATTTGTTTTGATCTCTCAGAATGACATCCCAGTTCCTCAGAATGTGGCCAGTGCTGGAGGCCATATCACGGCTGGGCAACAGGGCCTTGGCAGTGTGAAGGACCCGAGTAACTGTGGGATGCCTCTCACCCCTCCCACCTCTCCCGAACAGGCTGTCATTGGTGAGTACAATCAAGGAGTGTCCTGGGTAGAGAAGATCCCAGAAAGCCATGTAATTCCACTGTCCCAGAGCAGGTGAGCACCTGGAGAGATGCAGGTCTTAGAGCAACCTAGGGATTTTACAGAATGAGAAAAGAACATTATAAACAAGCAAAATTTGTGTGCTTCGGTATTTTAATTGTGCCCATACCTATATTAGTTTTTACCCTACTTGAACTGTCTCGTTAACTCGTCAGTTTCACACACACGTTACCCTTTTACACATATGTCCATATTTGCGCTTGCAGAGGCAGTATGTAAGTTTTACACTTGTGTCCCTATTTATACACATGGGAAAGAATATGTAAGTTGCCTTTATAAACAAAAACAAATGGAGAACTCTAAACCAGAAAATGGTTGAAGCATTTGCCTAAGTGATTATTGCTAACTAAGGACATGTCTTAGGTAATTCTTTTCCTATTTTAAAGTTAATAGTAGCAGCTAGGAGCTATAAGTTAATGCTTTGTCCTGTCATTAATCTGTTTGCATTAATAATAGATATTAATAATACGTGAAAAATTTGGCAGTTTCAAATAGTCTTCCTTTACAGAAAAATACAGAAATTGTTTAAGTTGGGAGTATGCTCACCTTCTTTATTGAGCAGTGTATTTCCTGTTAGCTTTTTGTTGTTGTAGTTGACCTCATTATAACTGGAAATCTTATCACTAAGGAAAGTGCCCTCATCATACTTGAGCCGAAATGAAATTGTTTATGGACATTTAATGTGGGCATGTTGACCAGAGCATCAGAGTAAATAAAGTCTTGGCTAAACTTGGCTAAATCGCTGCTAAACTTTGAAAACAAACCATCTAACACATTATACACTTACATAGTCATTTCTGTGAGAATTGAATAAGATACTGTTTCACAGTTTCTAGCATGCTGCTTATCACATAATAGGCATTCAAGACATGGTCATGGTTGAAGAACATATTGAGAAAAAGCATAGACTTTGTGATTCAGTAGAGTTAGTTTTAAACCTGGCTGTGGCCAGGGATATAGCTTAAATGGTACAGTGCCTGCATGGCAAGCACAAGATCCTAAGTTCAATTCCCAGTGTGCCCCCCACCCAGCCAAAAAAAACCCACCAAGGCCTAATGGGATCCCGTGGATCTAAAATCCCAGACCCCTCATGAGTTACCCCTTTCTTCTTAAAGGCCAGGGATACAGCTCAGCGGCACAGTGCCTGCCGGGCAAGCACGAGGTCATGGGTTCTATTCCCAGCACCCAGTAAATAAATAAATAAATAAACTAACTTAAAAAACCCTGGCTGTACCTTTCACACTGGGAATGAGCTTAGTGAATGCTCATACTTTTCTGAACCTGTTTCTTTTTCTGTTAAGTACCTACCTTTTAGGGTTGTTACGAGAATTAGGTAGTATACATGAAAAGTTCTTGGTAAATAATACAGTAATATACAAGTGGTAATTTTAAAAGTTTAGAGCAGTAGTCAAAACTCCAGTTTTAGCATGCATTATTAAATCATTTGGAAGGAGTCACTCAGATGCTGTATAAGGGAGACAGAAAGAGACTTTATGGAGTCTGTTTTTAAAAAATCATGTAGGCAAGGATGTAGTGGCACAGAAATCTTGCCTGGCAAGCACAAGGTCCTGAGTTCAATTCCTGGTACCAGAAAAAGAGAAAAAGTCAGGTAGTTCCTGACTTGTTGAAAAAAATGTGCAGTTGGCTCTGTTATGTCCATACATCACTTATCCGTGGATTCAACCAGCTGCAGATTGAAAATATTTAACAGAAAACACTTGCGTTTATACTGAACATATAAGAACTACTTTTCTTTGTCGGTGTTCCCTGTAGAATACAGTGTAACTCTGTTTATATTAGTAGTTACATTATGTTGTATATTATAATGATCTAGAGATAATGTAAGTGTGCAGCAGGAAGTGTATAGGCTGTGTGCACACTTCCTCATTTTATGTAAAGGACTTGAGCACCCATCAATTTTGGTTTTTGTGTCTTATCCTGGAACTAGTCCCACATAGATAGGGAGAGATGATTCTATGTCCAGATCTGATACAGTGGAGCAAAGAATTTGGATAATCCGTTCAGAAAGGGTTTTGCTATCAATATTTGTTACAGTTACTTTAAAAACAACAAAAAAAATACTTTTACCATCCTTTGTAGTAGTGATCCCAGAGAAGATCTATTAATAAAAATATTTAAATTACTAGTATTTTAAAAGTTTTCATTTTAGGTTTTAGATTTTTATTTTTAGCAGTTATACTACATCATTAAGTTTTTATCTTCTTTGTTGTATCTGTTTGTTTGGTGGATGGTTAGTGAAATTTGTATAAGGCCTGCTGTGTACATGATGCTTTGATTTCTCATCAGTTCAGAACTCTGAATTTCAGAACTCTGAACTGAGAGGTTTCTGTTTGGTGGGTTTCATTGTAGATCTCATTACTCTAGAAGTTTTCATTTGCTCTTCCTCGATTTTGTATATGGTGTTGTTCTAGGCCTTGGAGAGGAAAAATCCCTTGGATATGGCCTCATTCTATAAAATAAATAGTAAAAAGTTATGGTATCTGTATAATGAATTTGCCCAAACTTTCAGGTTATAGAATATTGAATCACAGCTTAGGACTCATAAAGAAAGAGTCCTGGTCAGCCTTGTCATTCTAACATTTAACATTGCCATGCTTTCCTAGATTAGGGACAGAGTGGATAGTTTTGTACCTTAAACACTAGAGCCGAGAGTCTCCTAGATTATCAGTGAGCCTGGGTGGGACAAATAGTTTTGATGAAATTACTCATGCCTTATCTGGATAGGTACACCTACTTGCCTGTTACGTTTGATATATGAAGGTAATTGGAGGTAACAACATTCAATATGCGTTTAACAGCGTGGAGTATAAGCCTTGTTTAATTTCATGTAAGATAGCACCCACAATTTAGTTGTCATTAAATGCTACTGAGAAGCATTGACCTAGCTATAATCAGCAAAGCCTCTGTGTCTTGTGTTCCTCTGTCTTCTCTGTTTTGGGTCATAAATTACTCCCTTTTGATACCACAAGCACATGACCTCTTTGGCTGTTTTGTAGCATGTTTGGGGAAGAAAGGCTTGTTATATACTTCTGCTTCTTTGCTTGTTTTTTTTCCCCCACAGGCATTTGAAAACCAACTGTAAAGCTGAAATGAATTATTTTGCATGATGTACCAAATCAGAAAACTTTAAAAATAAAACAGAATGAAGGACCAAATTTCTTGTCTCTTTTATCTCATTTGTCCTATAACAGTGCTTTTCTGGGGGAATAAGAGGTCTTTAGTTCTTAAGAATGTAGGCATTTAGGTTTTCTTTTTAAAAGCAGAGGTAGGTTTAACCATTCAGGCCAATTCAGTCCAGCAGTTGCATTGATAGGAAGAATACTTAGTTTGTTTTATACAGTTGCTTCTTTCTTTTCAGGTAAGAGTAAAGATTTTCCAGAGTACTTCAATGACTGTTTTGGTCAAGATGTTTTGCACTGTTGTTCTGTTGTGAACAAAACACATGTTTATTAAATCAAACAGATGAAAGTAGTTGAATCAGAATTTAATGTTGGAAGGTGATTTTAGTATTTGTCTTGTAAAAGACAGTAGTAGTAACCAACAGTATGATCAGTGTTCATAGTGAATATAGTCAGAACAAATGGATTATATATCAACTGTAGCTGAAAAAATGAAGTGAACTTATTAGAGAGAAACCAGTGAATTTTTAATCTGCTGACATAAAATGTCGAGACAATCTTTTTTAGTATTTTATTTTATTTTATTTATTTATTTATTTTTTGCGGGACCGGGGATCGAACTCAGGGCCCTAGTGCTCAGCGGCAAGCACTTAGCCCACTGAGCTGTACCTCCAGCCCCTTTTTTAGTATTTTAATACCGAGCTTTCACAGTGTCAGGCATGGGTACAAACAGTTCCACACACAAATTTGAAACTTGACCTTGTTAAAAGGTTTGTGGTATGAAGTACTTTCTCTTGCCCGGGAACTGTGTGCTGTTGTTACACAACCATTTAGTTAAATGAGCATAAATCACCTACTGCTTTGTTCTGCCTTGAAACTTGTGCTTAATTTTAAAAATTCGAGACAATCATTGCATGTTGTCATCTGTAATATAACTGCGACACCTCCTTTCTAAGTTACATTCAGTGTATGTGGGATAGGAGTGTCTCTGTATGTTTGTGTCCTGATAGATGTGTGAATGAGTGTTAATCAGATCAGCTGTTTTGAGGAGAGCACAAAGAATCCTAAAGACAGAGTTGGGGAAAGGAGG
This sequence comes from Dinomys branickii, assembly GCA_004027595.1. NCBI lineage: Eukaryota > Metazoa > Chordata > Mammalia > Rodentia > Dinomyidae > Dinomys > Dinomys branickii. The sequence goes on along the minus strand of PVLD010004907.1, from coordinate 82,532 downwards.
AGCCAAGACATCTTTACACAAATTTTACTCATTGCTACAGATAGTGTGATTGCCAGGGGTTAGAGAAAAAGCTGTAAGAATATGTTTCAGCAGTTAAAATACATATTTTAAAATACAGGCTGTGTACCAGAAAACCCTAACACTCCACTTCCCCTTTTTTCCAGGTGAGGGTGGAGGTATGCAAAGTGCTACCAGTCACTTAGGTTCCCAAGATGGGGGCACGATAACTATGCACAGTCCAAAGAGATCGGGGAAGATTCCTCCAAAACTCCACAATCATATGGTCCATCGAGTCTGGAAGGAATGCATCCTCAATAGAACCCAGTCCAAGTATGTCTTTCGGTTTATGTCTGGATCTTGCTTTAGTAGCTGTCTCCTTGATAACCACATGAAGAAGGCCAGTCACACTAATGTGATCAAACTTGTCCTCATTGAACTGTTGTTTCCTCTTTTTAAAATTAATAGAATAAAATTCAAACCAAAGAAGTTAAAATCAAGACGTTCAGTTTGCTTGATTTGGTTGTGCAAAGGATTTTTATAGTTCCTGATGATCATCTAAAGATTGGCATAGTGGTGATGTGACATTTCCCAGCAGGGATGGCCTGGAGATTTGCCCTTATTGTCAAGATGATCAATAGGTTTGATCTCTCTTTGTATACCAGTTTGATGAATGCTTCCCAATTTACTATTATGCACTGGTCTCATGTTTTAAATGACAGCGTATAACAGCACTCATGGCAGTTAGAGGGTATGTATTAGGTGCTGTTTGTTGCTTTGAGGAAACCGTATTATTTTGTTTCCCTACCCAACTTTCCTTCTTTTTGTCCCTTTCTTTTTACCTGCCTTCCTTAACATACCTTGGGGGGAAAATGACTCACAGAAGAGCCTTCTAGTGATTACTATCATCACCTAAGTGGTAGTGACAAATAAATGCTATTTCATTTACCAAGACTTATGTAAACATAATGAACAGCACAGTTTCATATCTGTTTTAATATGGGTGCAATGGCCATTTTCTTGGCTGCTGCAAGTAGACAAATGAACCTTGATTCTCTGGACCAGAAGAAATATAGACAGTGTTGTCAGTAACTGCTAGGAGCTCCACTCACGTAGATACCAGTGAAAAATTTATTCTTCCTTCTCTTTTGGTTTTTACCACTACCAATCCCGTACCTCTACCTGGTCTAATAGACTTTAGCTCTCTGTTACCTGTGCAAAATAGCAAGGTGAGAAATCTGGGAAGGTAGGGAAGGGTAGGGAGCAAAAGAACACCATGTAAGAGACACCAGTGAGATAGTTGGCAGTTGCAGTAAAATCAGCAGTGTACAAAGATTGACCTAATTCTTACTCTCATTGTGTAATAACAGAGGATATTTTTTTGCTACTAGTTATCAATGTTAATGTCAATGAAATAGTTTTGTGTTTTATCTTTTCTCTTTAGCTTGGAATGCTAGTAAATGCTGCAGGAATTTTACAGTAATTTTCATATCTATGAGTGTTATGACTTGCAGATGCTGTGAAAAGTGGTAATTTAAAATATAGGTTATTTCTACATAATTTAGATGTCCCTTTTTAAAAAGCAGCAACTAATAATACCTGATGTTCTATTGCTATATATGCCACTTAAGTTAAAATGTATGTTAAACTTGAGTAGGGATATTTTGAATTCTGTTGCATAGAGCAAATAGTCCTTTTTTCCCCAATTTAGTTTCTCTGACCCCGTGTATCAACAGGATACCATTACTATGTAAAATGTTTTCAAGTCTTTAACATTTTTTCTCCCCAGGGGAATGAGTATTATATCATGTTTGCAGAGTCACATTTTTAACCTTTTTAGGAGGAGCCAAATGTCAACTCCAACTCTTGAAGAGGAGCCTGCTAACAATCCTGCTTCTTGGGATTTTGTGGATCCAACCCAAAGAGTCAGCTGTTCTTGTTCCAGGTGAGTAGTAAAGAGGCAAAAAATAGTCAAAAAAGAAGGACGGTGCCCTTTGCTGGCTTATCTCCTGGCATGGCAGACCACTGAGTCCTTCGTTTTGTTTTAAATCTTCTTTCTGCATTAGTAGAGAAGAAAATAGCCTTTTCTTATATGCTGATGGCACAATTTTATTATTGGGACTGAGAAAGCTTATTAGACAGCTGACTCTTTCACCAGACTGCTCCTACAAGTTTTTTTCTGGTTAACTACTTCAGAAGGAATCAAGCTTTTTGTGGTGGTGCATGCGTATTATTCCACCACTCCAGAGGCTGAGGTGAGAGGATCTTAAGTTTGAGGCCAGCCTGGACTATCTAGCAAGACTTCATTTCAAAAAACAAAACAAAATACCCCAAAAAATGAAAAACTAAAACTAAAGGATAATTCCTTTACTTAACTACTGTTAGTGTTGAAGTATAAATAAATATTAGAAATGAGTAGGCTTGAGTTAATCCAATTTTAATTAAATAGAACTATAGTTTCCGTTGATAGAGGTGACATGTTTTGATGACTGAAGCAGGTATTTGGTAACACCTGCTAAAATCAAGTAGTCACGGTATCTTAATTGCTAATTCATTTAAGTATTTAGATAGGACCCTAAATTGTTTTCTGTAGAAAAATTTTGCATTTTTCAAGGATATTCCCTTGATTTATTACTCATTATGAAGAATCGTATTATCATACATTTTTATTAGGGTTCTTAAGGGTCCTATCTCCTACTTTACCTGGCTGGCAGAGTACATCTTTATGATTTTTCACTTTCTGGGCAATGTGGAGCAGCTCTGCTTCTGAAGTACATAATTTCAAATGTGATATTGCTCAGTACTTGGGAAAAAGTTTAGCTGAGATAAATATACTTAGAAGATGTCCATTCATTTCTATAGTTTAGATCAGGGGTTCTCACTGATATTAGTGAATTGACTGCAGGGTAGGAAGATGGCCTATATGCCACCTAAGAATATATGCAAAGATTCTTTTTATCAAGTTGTGCCTTAGTGGTCACCAACTTGTTGTATCAACTCATGGTTGATTTTTCCAGAAGAATGTTTTTAAAGAAGCTACCTTCTCAGTGAGAACCCTTCTACATTTTATTAGGTACTTGGAAATATTCGGGGGATTCTTTTAGCATAAATAACACTTTTCTTTTGAGCTCAAGTATTACTGCTGTATTCCTTTATTGTATCCCCATAACCATGGAGTTAGTTACAGCTGTGTGCACACAGGGCGTCATTCCCTTTACTTGCAAGTATGTCTCTCTAGATGCAACTTCTGCCTTGTGCTCTGGTCTTACATGTTTTGGGGGGTGTCCTTCAGAAATACTGTGGTGGATGGAGGGAGAGCTAAGTGGTAGAGCATAACATTTAGGAGGCCCTGTATTTGATCTCTAGCACTGCAAAATAAAAAGGAGGAAAAGGAAAAGGGAATCTCTTTAACACTGATGTATCTCTTTCCCCACATACCAGTCCCTCTATTGTAATCATTTTTTTATTTGTTTGTTTCTCAGTTTCCTTTTCTCAGCCTAAAGACTTAATCATGTATATTTCTTCATTTCCTAGATCTAGTCTATCATCGCATTTTACAGTAACTTCCTTTGAAATGTCTCTCCTTGTTCTTTTAGTTACCATATCTGTAGTATTCCATGTCTGCCCCTGACTCTCATTTTCTCTGCCTGGTGACCAGTGAGCCTTCTGAGCCTAGTCTTGGTGTTGGTTGTTCTCGTCAGCTTCCTTTCCTGCTCAGTGATGTGCCAGGATAGTTTTTTGCCTACAGACACATTTCTGTTTCTAACTATTTTGCAATGAAATAGTCATTTAATACAGTCTGAAGAACCTGACTTTATAAGCTTATCTACTTTACAAAAATCCTTAATTTGAAGTCTGCCATGAAGTATCTATAAAAGGACTAGTGCAATTAAATGCTCTCTGAGAAAATCCAAATCAGAAAATTTTTATGTAAAAGATTTTGAGCCCATGTTTTTATAAAAAAGCACCTTTAGAAATTATAATTAAGGCATTTTTTGATGAGAACTGTTACGGTGGTGCTGTGCCCTTGTTTAAAGCACATCATTGTCTGTGCTGTGTTAATAGCGTTATGCTTAGACAACCTTCTTCAAATTCAAATTTTTATTTTGTTTCTTTGGAGAAGCAAAAATGTGTGCAAGAGTATTCTCAGATTATCTGCTGTAGGATTACCAAACCCATTAAGAAATGGCCCACTCCTTGTACTATTTAATGGCCTTAAGGAGCAGGGCAGCCATGCTGCTGTCCCACTAAACCATCCCATTATGCCACACAAATCCGCTTTACTGCTCACTAGGGCATCATTTAGTGCAGTGCGGCAGTAATTTAATGCCACCCTAGTGGCCTTAGAGAGTTACTGCTGCACCACAGGAGAGCTTCCATTTTTTTTCCCTGGGAGTGATTTATATATTGGGAAGTACTGGCTGACCTGTATAACTTTGTATAACTTTGTTGTACAGATTAAACCTTGGCATCATCTCATGGGCCCTCACTAAGTCGTTTCTCACACCCATGCTTGCCAGGTGTGATAGGATGTGAACAGAGTTGATGTTCTTGCTTAGATGGTTCGGATGCATTTCTATGTGTGTTGTTTTATAGCTTATTTTTGCCTTTTGGCCTGTGAGACCCAAAGTTGTCTTTTGCCTTGTCTCTGCTGGACATACTAGCAAGTAAGGTTTTCAGTATATTTACCCTGTTAAACATTAAGGTTAACTCCCATTACTTTCACACTTTGGAAGAAACTTGCAGAGAAATTTTATTCTCAGTTTAAAGTACTGTAAGCTGTTTCAAACCATTCCATGTTAAAATTAGTTGAGTATTATAAAATAGAAATAGAAAAATTTTGTTTTCTCTAAGCACATAATTTTGTGGCCAAGAGTTTTCAAATGCACTATGAGGTTATTTGAGGACCTTACCTACTGTTGAAAAGAGTTTAAAAAAAGAAAGAAAGAGAGAGAGAGAGAGAAAGAAAGAAAGAAAAGGAAGGAGAGAGGGAGGAAGAAAGAAAGAAAGGAAGGAAAGAAGGAAGGGAAGGAAGGAAGAAAAAAAGAAAAAAGAAAGAAAGAAAAGAAAAGAAAAGAGAAAAGAAAAGAAAAGAAAGAAAAAGGCTGGGCATGGTGGTGCCTGCCTGTAATCCTGGCACTCAGGAGGCTGAGGCAGGAGGATCATTGGGAATTCAAGACTGGCCTGGGCTACAAAGTGAGCTTAAGGCCAGCCTGAACTGCAGATTGAGACCCTTTCTCAAAAAGACAAAAAAAAGAGTTGGGGTTTGTTTGAATCAGTAATTTTGTAGCGGTTATTATATTAATTTATGTCTGTTAAGCCCATTTTTTTTTTGGCGGTACTAGGGATTGAACTCAGGACCCTGCACTTGCTAGGCAGGCGCTTATTCCACTGAGCTATATCCCCAGCCCCTTGTTAAGTCCATTTTTGTCTGTTGGACTTGTATGTGACTAATTCTTCACTTTCCATCAATCTGTATAGTGTTTTAGTCATTACAAATGTAATAAAAACCAACAGCCCATTAGATGTATTAGTTATCTAATGTGTGCATTGTCAGAAGTACCTGTTTTGTGATGTTACATTATGTTTATTTTTATATGTGTATTTGTTGACTTGATTTAACTCTCCTTTTAGGCATAAACTTTTAAAACGTTGTACAGTAGGAGCCAATCGACCTCCCACAATATCCCAGCCAGGGTTCAGTGCAGGACCATCATCTGCATCTTTACCACCTCCTGCTTCTTCTAAGCACAAAACAACGGAAAGACAGGAAAAGGGAGACAAGTTGCAAAAGAGACCCCTGGTCCCGTTTCACCACAGGCCCTCTGTGGCTGAAGAGTTATGCATGGAGCAGGACACAGCAGGACAGAAGCTGGGCTTGACGGGGATAGACTCCTCCTTAGAGGTGTCTAGTAGTCGGAAGTATGATAAACAAATGGCCGTGCCTTCCAGAAATACAAGCAAACAAATGAATCTGAATCCTATGGATTCACCTCATTCCCCTATTTCCCCGCTGCCACCAACACTCAGCCCTCAGCCACGAGGTCAGGAAACAGAGAGTCTGGACCCACCATCTGTTCCTGTGAACCCAGCCCTCTATGGAAATGGGTTAGAACTTCAGCAGTTGTCTACCCTGGATGACAGAACTGTCCTCGTAGGCCAAAGGCTGCCTCTGATGGCAGAGGTCAGCGAGACAGCCTTATACTGCGGGATTAGGCCCTCAAACCCAGAGTCATCAGATAAGTGGTGGCATAGTTTTCGTCTCCCGCCCAGTGATGATGCTGAGTTCAGGCCTCCAGAGTTGCAGGGTGAGAGATGTGATGCCAAAATGGAGGTGAACACAGAGAGCACTGCACTGCAAAGGTAAGCAGACTCCCTGGCCACCCACCAGTCACTCACCACAAGGGTCAGGGCTCTTCTGAGTCAGGGCTTTTTTCATGCCTCCCTGCTGAGCCTTCAGGCCTGAAGGAAACCAAACCTTTCTCAGTTGTTGTGTGGAAAAAGATAGTATCCCAGGACAGAAGCCAGGGTTGGCAGAGAGAAATTCCTCCTTAGAGGTCCCTGCTAATCATAAGTATGATCAACAAATGGCCATGCCATTTCTCTACATGTAGAAAAAATTTAAAAGTTAAATACTAAGCTAGAGGAGTAACTCAGTAGTAGAGCACTTACCTAGCATGTGTGAGGCCCTGAGTTTAGCACTTAGTACCTCAAAACAAAACTCTGTTTAGCATATGTTATTATTTAAATACACTTATGATGTTTTAGTACATTTAGTATGTATTTATTTTTGACTTGCTGATTGTTAATCAGAGAACGTAATTTAATGAGACTTTGCATATTGCTGTGTGTATGTTGGCATTTTTGAGCAAGGCTTTGTGGGTACCTACTGATAATATTTTTAGTACTTTTAAAAAACATATTCTTGAAAGGACTACTAGTTTTATTTAATTGTGAATATAGTATTGAAAAGAAAACCATGATATAGCTGAATTCTTATGGTTTTTTTACAGTTTCATTTTTTTATTTCCTTAGATTATCAATCCTACTCTTTAAAAAATTATTTTACTTTGTTTCTCTCATTTAAGTTGTCCTCTACTTTCCCCTTTAGACTCTTAGCACAACCTAACAAACGGTTTAAAATCTGGCAAGAGAAGCAGCCCCAGATGCAGCCCCTCCACTTCCTTGACCCATTGCCCCTATCACAACAACCTGGAGACAGTTTGGGAGAAGTCAATGACCCGTATACCTTTGAGGATGGGGACATAAAGTACATCTTCACAGCAAATAAGAAGTGCAAGCAAGGGGCTGAGAAGGATTCGCTGAGAAAGAATAAGGTACCACTTCACACAGAGCAAGTCTAGCATGGTGTGGGTTTCTATCTGTGTCAGTGCAGCACGTGTGGGAAAACTTGAGGCGGAATGTTTGAGCTAGTCTCGCCTGATTGCTCTGTCCCCATGTCCATGCTCTTGGTACTATTGTATCGAACGGCATATTGTTCCTTCTTATGTCATGGCTCACCTTTGTTTAAAAATCAACCGAACATAAATGAAGCTGCATATTTTCCAGGCTATAGCTTGTACAGTGCATGTTTGCTCTCATGCTAATTCTTGTTGGCCTATGCTCCCTGCTTATTTCTTTCTAAATATTACTCAAAAATACACAAAATGTAAAGAAAAAAATTGATAACAGTATCTATTTATTAAGCGCCTATTTACTGTGTTGAGCGCTATACCTATATAGTCTCTGAATTAATATCAGCACTATCCATAGACTGTCAACACTAATTATACTGGTGCCTTGTAATGAAAATGAGTACTGGATGTGTCTGCTGTCTTTAACCTTAAATTTTAAGACGTTCTAAAATACTGGGCCATTTAGAGAGGTGTTCTTGAGAGTAGAGGAAGTATAGCAATTACAAGAGACTAGTGTAGTTGAGGTGAATGATTTATAGATTCTTTGTACAGAGATCCTGTGTAGATACAGAAGGCTTGATCTATAATTCAGCATCTAAAATGTTACTAAAGGCAGCTTTTAACACCTATGGCAGGTCTGTAATCAAATGCCATCAGTACTGTTTAGGAATAAACCACTGATTGACTCAGAATACTTCACAGGATTGAGGGAAAGTGGGGGAATATTTGGTTCTGTTTAAATTCCAGAGCAAGGACATACCATTTATTTCCTTTGGTTGCATAGACCATGGTTTATCATACTTGTGCTCATAACAAGTTCCATTCTACCCTCTAATTCTTTGTGTTCTCCCTCATATTCCACACTTTGGGTTGGTGTTCATGTGTTTTGTTTGGCTGAATTTATTATACAGTCAGAGGATGGATTTGGTACCAAGGATGTCACTACACCAGGTCATTCCACGCCGGTGCCTGATGGGAAAAATGCCATGTCTATTTTCAGTTCTGCTACTAAAACAGGTGTGTACAACGATTATTTGCCTCACTTGGATTGTTGCTAAAATAAAATGTGAGGGAGATTCTTATTGTTATAGCAGTAATTTGATCTCACCTTTAATATATTTTTCATAGTTTGTTTTTCAGTTCCTTTCAAAACTGATAAACATATTTGAAAATAATTGCCTCAAAATTTGAAACCATAGGGAGAAAGCTCACAGGCAGACCTTGTTCACTGAGACCCGTGTCCTCTCCTCACTTCTCCTTGGTGGGTGGAGCTGCTCACTGTCTGTTTTGCCTCCTCTCCCACAGATGTCCGGCAGGATAATGCTGCTGGCAGAGCTGGCTCCAGTAGCCTTACGCAGGTGACAGATTTGGCACCGTCCCTGCATGACTTAGACAACATCTTTGATAATTCTGATGATGATGAACTTGGGGTGAGTCTGCCGCTAGCTACACATAAAAAATTTCACTAAATGGGAGGACTTTATGTCCATGTTTTTGTTAAAGTTGGCAGTTCTTGAGAGGTTCTTAATGTTCTTTTAAAATGTTTGTGTACTTGAGAAGATTCAGAAAGTGATAATGTAGAATGTAGCATTTCTTGGATTCTGTTTGATGACTTTTTAGTGATGTTCCAGTTATAAACATTAAAATCTCCCCCCCATCTTCCCCTATGATAGTGGAGATTGAACTGAGGGCCATCTCACTGAGTAGCATCCCTAGCCCTTCTCTAATTTTTTCTTTTGAGCGGGAGTCTCACTAAGTTATAGAATTGCCCAGGCTGGGCTCAGCCTCACAATCCTTCTGCTTCAGCCTCCCATAGTTTTAGGGTTGTAGTTATGTGCCACTGTGCCCAGCTTCACATGTATTTAATAAATCTTTCTGAATGTTATGAAATGAAGAGAAATGAAATACATTTAGAATTAACAGAAATTAAATACATTCCTTTAGTTCAGAGGTTTAAAGTAATGCCCACAAAGCTTTTTATTCGTCTAGTCAGAGGTGAGTCTGCATTTTGAGTGTATGTTTGCATCTGTGTGTGTGTTACATATATATATTCTATACTTTTTAGGGTCATGGTATTGTGGTAGGGAATTAGAATTTATACACATAGAAGTTAAATTAATTTTAAAAACATATGATTACACGGACAGATAAAAGTTATAATTCTTTGTAAACCAGCTGAGCTAAGAGTCGGTTAACTTGTATTCTCATCCTCCTAATCAGTTCTCTTCCTTTGGGCAAGTGGAAGTACCCATTATTTCTGTGGACCTAGAGATGACTGAGAAAGGCTCTCTTTTTAAAGAATTCGGCTTATTTATTTTTCTTTCATTTATTCACTTACATACCTCCCTATCCAAAATGTGTGTGTGTGTGTATAAATTTGGTGATCAGTTCAAAACTAATAAACATATTTGAAAATAATTCCTTTGAAATTTGAAACCATAGGGAGAAAGCTCACAGGCAGACCTTGTTCCTTGAGACCCGTGTCCTCTCCTCACAGAACTGCTCATTCTGTTTTGCCTCCTTTCTCACAAGTGTCCTGCAGGATAATGCTGCGTCACAGCTGGCTCTACTAGCCTTGCTATGATTCCACTGTAGCAAGTACTAAGGCTAATCATCAAATTTGCAAATATAGTTAAATTGCTACCCTAATTATACTTGAGGCACTCAGAGACTTACAGAGATACAGCATTTAAATAAAGTTGCAATATACTTGTAAGTGTAGTGACAGACCAGAATCTGAGGATGCTGAACTTTCAAGTACAAAGTGACAGAGCAGCAGAATTGAAAGCATAAAGCTTAAGTGGTGATCTGATTTCCTACTTTAAAATAAAATATAGCTAATTAGAAAATATTACTATTCGTGTTTTAAGGACTTTGAAGATACCAGGATTACAGAGACCTTGGAGGATGAACTTGATTTGAAATATGCAAAGACTGAGATCGGGCAGTGGCAGGGAAGGACATTAATTTGAGTGTGGAATGAGCCCTGATTAAGAAACAAGAAAGAAATGGATAGGCTTTGGAGGATAGTGAGCAGTCTGCCGGACTGCTTTATCCTGGTGGCCCGAGATAGGTCATGGGAGGGTTTGGGCCAGGCTTGGGCTTTGGACTTCAAACTGCACCAGTAATGTTTTCCTCTGAAGGCTGCAGAGTGTGGAACTGACCTGGTAGAAGTCAGTGGTATTTTTGTTGTTGTTGGTATTTTTATCAGTTTTATATGCAGAAAGCAAGAATCCTCTTTGGTGTTTTATTGAATTGGAGCATGACCTGGATTCCAGTAGTAGCAATGCAAAAACACGTGTCCTCCAAGTCGGTCCAGGCGTCCCCTCTTTGGAGGGCCTTTTCTAACTGCAGATTGAACTCAGGGCCTTCTGTCACTACACTGTATCCCCAGGACATTTTTTTAATCTTTTATTTTGAGGCAGAGACTCACTGAGTTGTTAAGTTGTCCAGACTGGGGCTGGGGATGTTGCTCAGCGGCACAGTGCCTGCCTGTCAAGTGTGAGGTCATGAGTTTGATTCCCAGTACCAAAAAAAAAAAAACGTTGCCCAGACTGGGCTCAACTTGCAGTCCTCTTGTCTCAGCTCTCAGAGTGTTGGGGTTGTAGAGCTCCGTCATCACATCCAGACGAAGAAAACAGACAGTATGGACTGGCCTGTATCGTTCACAGCTTCTATGCCTAGTGACTGTTAACTCTGCTCAGGCGATTGAATTTATTCTTCCTATAAATTATAAATTACTACTGGACTTAATGAAGAAATGTATAAGTTTGGGGGATATATTTTTAGTAATTGTAATATGCAGAAGAGAACTGGACATTTTTAATTGAATTTCCATTTCTCTGAAATGAATGTTTCTACTTAACTCCAATTTCTAGCCTAGCATTTAATCACATTAATAGATTATATTAGAATCTGCTACTAATTCATCTAACTAGTAAGTGGAATTGAGAGCCTATGGATGAGTTTTCATCTCAGATGTCTTTGAATTTAATTGTACATTTGGACTGTATATTATATAAGTATAAATAAATAAGAGGCTGCCTATTTGTAAGAATCAATTTTTTTGGTTTGATTTCATGTATTTTGCTTTTATTTTGTTACCAGTTTATTAAATAAAGATTCTTGTGAAGATGAACAATAACTATTGAAATAGGGATAGAGAAGGTACATAGTTTGCTGTGGTTTAAAAAAATCAATAATAGCTTTGGAGAGGTTGAGGCCATCTGTTTTAGCTGTCTGCTTCCAAACAGAAGGCAAACCAGACCAACTGCCAGGTACTGCCAGAAGCAGCACCCTGTTGCAGTCCTTGTGCTCATTAGACTACACTTCTGAGGACTTGTAGAGTGGTACTGAAGGTTTGCAAGCTTTGCTTTGATGAAACAGATCTGCCCTCACAAGAGCTACAAAAACAAAACTGAGACTCCCTGAGTGTACCTTACTCGATAACATTGTAACAGTCTCCTTTGTGTCACTGTCTGCTAGGATTCCTGCAAGTTCACCGGTCTCTTCCCTTTATGTGTCTCCATCGGTAGGCACACACTTGGATAAATGACTGCTGCCTCCCTTGAGTGTCACTCTGCCTCACTAACAGTAATCTGTTCTTAGGCGGTGTCACCTGCACTGCGCTCGTCAAAAATGCCTGCAGTTGGGACTGAGGATCGACCTCTTGGGAAGGATGGAAGAGCTGCTGTTCCTTACCCACCAAGTACGTGGAGGAAGTCAGCTGAGCTTTGACTCCCTGCCTGGGACAATGATGGAATGTTACACTTACTGCTGCTTTGCATCCTCCCTCACCCCTACTTTTTTCTCTTTTGACAGATTTCTACATATGAATTAAAGCTTATACACAGTTGGTATTCTTGAGATGGCAGGCAACTATTCCTATGTGGGAACTATCTTAATTTGAATTCTGACTCTTTTGCTAACAAATTAAGAATTGACTTTTGTAGTTTAAATGTAGGAAAACTTGTTTGCTTTTCTAGTTGTCTTTCTAGAAAGATAAATGCTACATGCTTGATTTTCAGAGTAATAGTCTGCTATAAGATACTATATTTATATATACTATATTTCAGGTTTCATCAATTTAATTCACTCAAGGATAATTAATACTTTTTTCTGTGGTTCTTTTCAAAATTCACATAGAAGTTTTTGGGCTTCTTTTTGAGAGCAGCTACTTTTATTATCTGTGCTGACACAAAAAGAAACCTCCTTTCTTTACCCAGAGAAACCACATTATTTTATAAGAAAAGCGAAAGTCCGGGTAGCTTATGCTGATACTCAGTAGCAGAGATATAATTCCATTGCAAATCATTCTGTAACACCTCCTCATTAACTTCAGCTGGTAATGAGAACAAATTGAGGAGAAAAACCACCATGTCATGGGGATGAGTCAAAAAGTTTTATGAACCTATAAATGTAGTGCTGATTTACTCAAATGTAGAAGTGGGAAGTATACAGAGATTGGATTTTGACAGCTTTAGTGGATCCATAGCTTTCTAAAATATGCAAAGCTTTCTCAAGCACGACATGGGTGAACATGAATAATGAGAGCCAGCCAGGTCCTCTAGTTTTTTTAATTAAACATTTTTCTTTTTTTATTACTCTGCAGTGCAGAATTTTACAAACATGAAACTTCACAGATTAAACGAAATAGTATTAAAATGAATACATAAGGTATAGGTCAGATGAGTGAATTTTTTTGCTGGTTTTGAACCAGTTAATCTTGCCCTTTTAACATGAACTGATGCACAGTGCTGTGCAATGCTCGAGTGTCTGCTAGCTTGTACTAGGTTCTCCGTCCATAGACACTGTGCTGGTTAGTGTTGTCCAGCAAAGTGGACTGTGGACTTGGTCCTTTCATTTTTATTTAAAAATAATTGTTTCAAAAAGAAGCTACTGAAAGTTTGATGAAAAAAATAGAAGTTATAAAAAGTAATTTGACATAAAAGCATAGAGATATTAGCACCAGGAAGATCCAGATAAACTATGTATGTAAATTAGTGTTTGTGGGAAGAACACACACCATGGTATGTAGCCATACACATGGTATTATTGCCTCCCAAGAAATGACCATGGAGGCAGACTGGCAGAAGTTTCCACCTCTGCAATAGATTTATTAAGCACTCAGGTGGGAAGACAGATAGATTATGAAATTCATGTCCGTAGCAGCACTATCCAGGAGAGATACAAGATGAACTGCTAAGGAGAACCACATATGTTATTGTAAATATCCTAGTAGCTATATTTTAAAAAAGAAATTAATTTTGATAATAAATTTTTAATTTATCCAAATATAATTTATATATGTAATCACTATAAAAGTTGAAGTATTTCACTTTTGGGGGTTCTTCTTTGGAATCGGTGTATATTTTACATGCACGGCCCAGCTCAGGTTGGCCAAACTGTTTTGAGTGCTCAGTAGCTGTGTGTGGCCAGTGGACACCATGTTGGATAGCCCAGATCCATAATCATTAGTTATTTAATAATGAATAAAGTAACAAACTGATTGCTAGTTTAGTTTAGCATCAAGTCTGTGTTAAGGGCCAGGCATGGTGGTGTACACCTGTAATCCCAGCACTCTGGAGGTTGAGGCAGGAGGATTGCTGTGAGTTTGAGGCCAGCCTGGCTACAAAGTAAGTTCAATTCCAGCCTGAACTGCATAGTGAAACCCTGTCTCAAAAGATTAAGGAAGGGGCTGGGGATATAGCTCAGTGGAATAAGCGCTTGCCTAGCAAGCGCAGGGTCCTGAGTTCGATCCCCAGTACCGCAAAAAAAAAAAAAAAAAGATTAAAGAAAAAAAAAAGTCTGTGTTAAGGCAGTATTGTGTTATAATACAGTAATAAAGACATATTTTTCTTAGGTCTTATTAACCAATTAGTTATGAATTTTTCTCTCTGAAAGTGTCAGAAATTTGAGTCTTTGAGAAGGCAAAGGAAAGAGTTGAGTTTGTGAGTTGGCTTCATTTTTTCTGTAAGAGCATTTACTATTTGCAGGACTCTGCTAGGTGCTCCGGGGTGGAGAAGATGCTGAGAAATTAGTGGTGTATTTCTTTTGGAGGGCTTCAGGCCTTTACAGGCATGCGCGGTTCAGGGAGGAGGTGGGTGGTGTCCTTCCTGAGTTCAGTGGAAGTGTGGCTCAGCCAGAGAGATTGGCAGGGTACAGGGACATGGAGCCCTGAGGGCAAGACAGCTTCCGTCCAGTCTGCTCTGATAGCTCTTCCCACCCCTCCACAGCCCTTTCCTAGAGAGAAAACTGCCTAGCAAACCCTGTGCCGCAGTATCAAGGTTTTTTCTCTGGAGCATTATGTTTTTGTTTTACCTATTTTGAAATGATCCCTTTGATCATTTCAAAAGTTATTTAGGGTCAGCTCTTTTGAGAAATTCTCTATTAACTGAATAGTAGTTTCATCTTTTTCCAATCAGGCTAGAATTGAGGAGGAGGACTCATTTGGGCTGACTTCATCATTTATTGAACATTTAGATGCACATGGCGAAGTGTTCACTTCTGTGCATACGGCATCTCATTTAACACTGCGGGTCTGTGGGGTAGATGATGCTGCCATCTTGCGGAAGAGGGGATGAAGTTAGGTTGAGAGTCCTTGGGATAGCTAATAAGAATGGTGAGGACTAGTTTCCAAAGAGTCTCTGGCAGTGGAAATTTTGTGTTCTGTCATAACTTTTGATAAAAATAAACAGGGAGCTTGAGGCATGCACACACAACTAGGTATACATCACATATTCAAGATAGCACTGTGCTGTATTTCTGTGGGATATGCCGTTATTACATTTCTTAGAGAAAATGTAAAAGTAATTTAAATTTTTTTAGGTAATATCTTCTCCCATAAGCAGATGGCTCACAGTAAAAAAAAGGCCCTTTCATCATTTTTGACTTGAGAAGGTATACAATTCCTACATTCCTAGGCTATACAGTAGTGGTTACGATCTTGAGGCTCTGTGAGTTTGAAGATTTTATGAAGCAGAGAAATAGTTTATTATCTTTATGAATTTATGTTAAAAATTTGTAGTAGCCACCCTTTGGTTTGGGGAATGGTTAAAGGCGATGGGTATATTTTGACTGTAACCTAATTATGTATTAGTAAAGTCTGTCTCTTTCTTTTAAGGAAAATAATGATCTGATTGCTGGTATCTTCGAAGACCTTTTTTTCCACCTCTGAATTTATCAGTCGTATAGCCTCTCAAATAGTTGTATAGTAGTTTCTTTTGTAGCTTGGCTTGTACTCCTTATTTTCTAGGAATTCCTCAGTTCCTTCAAGTAACACATTTGCATAGTAAGACTGTACCTCAGAGATTGTCTTGGGAGTTTTGCTTTTTTTTTTTTCTTTGCGGTAGCAGGCACCATTTTGCCTAATGAAATTTTAAATAGAATCCAACTAGAGAAAACAAGCAGAAGTGAAGCTCCTATGACAGAAGCAAAAGTCAATCTGTTACATGCTGCTCAGTGATGGCTTCCTCCTTATCTTGCAGCCAGCATTTGAGACCAAGAGACACTAAATGATTGGTTCCCTAAGAAACTCACTAAACATGATCTAATCCGGGTAGTGTCACTTTTTACTGCTTCTACTCCTGCAGTTGTTGGAAACTCCCCTGCCCCAGACCAAGGGGAGGAAGCAAGCCTTCTGTGAGTCATACACCTAGTCCTGTTAGCTAGAGGAGCTGAGGCCCAGGGAAGGAAGCCACTGGAGCACAGAAGAGATGGCCCTGCACCCTGCATTGTGGACCTCTGTGCTGTGTCTTTTGCACAGCTCTGCCATGCACTGTTCCCCAGGCACAGTGTGGGATGGGGTTCACTGTGAATTCCTTATGAAGAGCTGGGAGTCACACCTTAGCCTCTTCAGTGGTTACTCTTTGCTTGTGTCTATGGTGAAGTTGCCAGAAGACGACAGAATAGAAAATCGGGACATCAAATAGGGTTCCAGACCCCTGGTTTAAACTTGCAACTCCAACATCTTAATCAACTTGCTGCTCAGGTCGCCCTCTAGTGGCTGTATTGGACAACCACAACTTGTGTTTTATTACATAAATCCTACTTTTCAAAGAATCAATATGTTTGATTAATTTTGCATGCCTATATCTGGTAATCTGAACAACTACTTTGAAGATAACAGTATTCACTATAACAGCCATTGTTAATTTCCTATCATCTTGTTTGGAAATGCTGTATCATTTCTTTTTTTAAATTCTCTTTAAAATAAAAAAAGATGAAAAAGAATCAGTATCTTAATGAGCCTCTATATTAGTAATGATGGTTACTTCATATATAATGAAGTGATTTTTTTAAAAAAATCATTGAGAATCGCTGTTCTAAATACTTCTTAAAAGATACAGCTCTGCTTATGAACTTAATGAACTCTTTTAGTTCTAGGCAGGATGATTAATCCTAACCATACAATTTCATTTAATGTTAGTCTGGAGAGTATAGAGTCACTGCCCCAAAAGAGCAACACTGAGTAATATTACTACAAAAAAGCCACCACTCTGGCCAGGCATACTGCCATGTTCTTATCATCTCCACACGTGAGAGGCTGAAGCAGGAGGATTACCATGAGTTCAAGGCCAACCTGAACAACATAGTGAAGTCCTGTCTCAAAAACAACCAAAAAGGCAGAAGATATAGCTCAGTGGCACAGCGCCTGCTTGGCAAATGCAAGGTTGTGAGTTCAATTCCTGGTACCCAAAAAAACCCACACCTTTCTGGCTCTATACAATTTTTATTTTTTGTAATATTTTATATGTAGCTGAAAGCAAGGATAGAAATTGTAATTACGTGCTTCATCTAATTGTTCCCAATTCCTACTTAATTCATCTTCTCAGACTTCTAGGGAATCAATTATTGGAAGAAAAATATATGTTATATAGCCTTTGTTCACTTAATTAGTGTGAAGCCATATCCTAAAGCATTAAGAGGGCACTGGTAAAGATCCAGAAAAGTATAATTTTATGCTGATGATTCCTGAGAGGCTTCCATTATTAATACTGTGTTCTGCAATTGATGTGACCAATCAGTTAGCATTATTTTGTTGCCTAATTGGGTGCTGGTTAGAAGCTGGGGCTTTTAAAAGTCTTGTCTTTTAAGAGAACTGTTTTTCTTTTTTAGCAGTTGCAGACTTGCAGAGGATGTTTCCAACCCCTCCATCTTTGGAACAGCATCCTGCGTTTTCACCTGTGATGAATTATAAAGATGGAATCAGTTCAGAGACAGTCACAGCATTAGGCATGATGGAGAGTCCTATGGTCAGTATGGTTTCAACTCACCTCACAGAGTTCAAAATGGAAGTGGAAGATGGATTAGGAAGTCCCAAGCCAGAAGAAATAAAGGTAATTGTCAGTGTATTAACTTCCCTTAGCCTGAGTGGTTTCCAAAGTGTATTTGTACACAACTTCTTTAAAATGTTATTATTTGTGTGCCGTATGCCAAGGAACTCCACTTGGCATACTACATATAGTACCTTTTGATTGATTTACAATTTTGGTACTAGTGCTTTTTGACTAATCAAGCAAGAGCAATATTTGAGTTGCAGTGCAGTGGTTTTTGTTGCGGTGCTTATGAAGCACTGTGCAGCTGTGGCATTAACACTAACCCCACTTTGTCATCACAGGACTTTTCATACGTGCACAGAGTCCCAACCTTCCAGCCTTTCCTGGGGTCCTCCATGTTTGCTCCAATGAGGATGTTGCCGAGCCACTGCCTGCTACCTCTGAAGATGCCTGACGCCTGCCTGTTCCGGCCTTCGTGGGCAGTTCCTCCCAAAATCGAACAGCTGCCTATGCCCCCTGCAGCCACCTTCATTAGAGATGGCTACAAGTATGTCCAGGGCTCTGTCGGTTGCTTGCTGTATTTGATGACAAATTTTACCTTAATTCTCTGCTACAAATGATAGCGTAGCATCATTTGAAAATTGTCTTCATTGGCCATCCATGCTTTTGTGAATATTATCTTGTGTTGAAAATTTGTATTTCTAGGTAGAAGTTCATATATTTAGAAAAACAAAGGTGATTTGTGTGGAGAACTGTGGTGTTCATGCTCATTCAGTGTCAGATCAGTGTCTGTCCTACCACAGAAATCCAGCACTTGACTGGAGTTGGGGATATTCTTGGGGATGGTGATGGTAAGACCTTTGTTTTACATAAGGTGATTTCTGTGTGTTACTCAAAGTCACTTCAAAATTAAGTAATGGTGTAGTTAGTCTCTCTGTTACTGACCCCAGGTGAGGTAAAAAGGCACCAACAGAAAGGCAGTGTGAGTTAGGGCAAGGTAGAGGGTGTGTATATGGCAGCTGGAATGCATTCCATGCTGTTCAGAAACGTAATACTTGTATCGACAGTATAAACTCAACTTTCTCTGAAATAATTTCTTAGTAAGATAATCTAAATGCTGTTTTTAAAAGGCCACAAACTCAAATGTGTATTGGAGCCAGGCAAACAATGTGTAGATGAAATGGACAGAGTAGAAGAGAAGACTTGGTACTGCTGCTGCTCAGACTCCCTATGCAGGACAGTAGGAGGGCGTGAGGCCAGTGTGTGCCCCGTCTCTGGAAACCTTTGTGGTTCAGTTGTGGAGAGTTGTTGTCAGACAGGACTGGGGTCAGTGTGGTCAGACTTTTTCAGTGTTTGAGGGTGAGTGGGAACCTGGACTTTCATACACATTTTCCTCTTTTAAACTGTTGGCAGTTAATTCAAAGTTAAATGATAGGAACCAATAAAACAAATTTGTGGTCCAGACTCATTCTATGAGTTACATGTTTGTGACCTCTTATAAAACCATCTGGGTATAATCAGCTTTAATGCAATAACTCACCTTTGTGCTTGTGTATGTAAAGAGAGTATCAGAATGAGAAACTAATGGAGATGTAATGGAAGAATCTTTTTCCTTGACTTGGAAAACTAAAGCTAGTGTTGTAGGATATACATTCCTCACCTGTAAAAAATTCTGTGTATGATCTTAAATGACTATTTTACCTGAGTCTTTCTCTCTTTAAAATAAGTAATCTTTCCCCTTGTCCCATATAGCACCTTCGAAAGACTCAAGCAGCTGATGGTTATGGAAGTAGCAATGTGCCTGCAGTGTCGAGAGCGTGCGCTCTGGGGCACTCTGTTGCGAGTGCCTGGATGATTGGGTGCTGCTGTGCTCCTGTGGTCTTCTAACTTCCTTAATTAGATACTGACCTCCTGGGGCACAGGGCGTAGGTCAGCACACACGGTCAGCAGTGAACGATGCAGCAGCTCCAGGCACCCATTCAGCACTTCGATCTCACACACAGGCTTCCTAAAAAGTCACGTACAATTTTTTGCTTTATAATAGTAGTTTAGGGCATTGTTTAGACCTACTACGTGTGTCATTTGCCATCTCACAGGTGCTTTGTAAACTGGCTCCATTAATGAAGCTTTCTGTGATGAAGGTGGTGTTTTAGATGTACAGTGTCCAGTGTGATAGCCACTAGCCTGATCGGGTGGCTGCTGGCCACCCTGGCTAGCAGAGATAAGACTTAAGTTCTTAGTTCTGTTTAAACTAATTTAAATCTAGCACAGAACTCTGGTAAAGCAGCATAGTTCTAGATAGTGTGTTGCTCCAGCTGTGGTCTCCAGTCTCTGTCCCTCTGCATTTCCCTGTTGTCACACTGAATACACCTGTACTCACTTGCTTCGGGTCTTCAGTAGTTGCTACGAACCAATTTTTCTTTCTCTTTTTTACTGGTGAAAATCCAGACTGTGGCATAGGGTTGACATTCATTCATTTTTACTGAATGGGAAAAATGAGGTTACTATATAAGATAAACTATTCTTATTCTCTAGGGAGCAATTTAATTCCTTAGGTTTCAGTTAGTAGTCATGGTTCCTTCTCTGAGCTGAGCTCGGTAATTAGTCGTAGGGTTTTGTTGAATAGGAGAACCCGAGAAGAGTCCAGTTAGAGAGAAGACCGTTACTGCACACTTACTGTTTTGCCTCAGGTGGTAATGACTGCCAGTCCAGTTTTCTGGGTCGTTTCGTACTTCTACTCAGTAATACCACTGTGCCTCAGATGTAAAGTTTCCCTTTAATCTCTGATTTGGAGTTTTTTGGCCAGCAATTTAGGCACTAATAATCATAAGAAAGCTATTTGACAAGGCGTTTCTTTATGACTTTTTCTTCACCTTGTGAGAGAAGGAGTGTGTACTTCATAGGAGGAGCATCAGTTTAAGCAAATCATTAATATATGTAAAATAATTTAGACTAAAAAACTTTTTTGATACATTTTAAGTGCAAAGAAGTACCCATAAGCTGTCTTACAGGTATAGCAGAATATCAAGAATATATTTTACAGCAGTGAAACAACATTGCAGGCACTGTTTTGGTTTGGCAATTCTTAAAAAGCCTCTGCTTTTGGGGAAACAGATATGGGGCTGGGGATACAGATCAGTGGCACAAGCGCCTGCCTAGCAGGCACAAGGTCCTGAGTTCAATTCCCAGTACCAAAAAAAAAAAAGAGAGAGAAAGCAGATAAAATACTATCATCAATCTCAGGGAATAAAAACACTTGAATTATATGTACTGTATAACACTGAGAAATAAAAAATGAACTAAAAGTGCCTTCCCTCCCACTGAAATCTTTTCGAAGCTGTAGCCATGATAAAATACGTGTCCTTCACTGTGCAGCCACCCCAGTAATATGAAAGCCTGAGTGGCATGTGTCATATCTCTTTTAATGACACTATAGTACTGGCAAGTGGGTTACCTAGACAGCATTTCCTGGTGGTCACTTATTACTATAAAATGCACGTCTAAGTAGGGCTGTATTTTGAAAATTGTTAAATTTGTGTGTATATTTGATTATAACTACTTCAGTATCATGTGTAGAGTACAGCCTCAGAGAACAAGTACACTGGCCGACTTTCAATTTCAAAAAATCACAAAAATGTAATTGCAAATTAAATGGAAATTTCATCCTGTGGTCCTCTAGCTCGTGTAGCATCTGAACTCATGTGTTAAGTTCCATTTCTTAGTTACAGTGTTTCAAGATTACTGACCAAAGCCAGCCTCATGTTTTCTTGTAGACATAGTGAAAAAGTTTCTGCAAAGGTCACCTGAGTGTTGCTTCAGTGTGGAATGAAAGGCAGGAAAGCGCAGCATTGGGCCATCCTCTGTGCCTGTTTCTGTTTCTCCACATAGGCCTGACTGCTTTGTATCTTTTTAAAGAGGAAATTGTATGTGCCAAATGATGAGAGATGTGCAGTGTGGGTAGAGGGATGGTGTGGCTCTGGAGTGTCAGCCATGCTGCCACCCTCATGCAGCACCTTCTTTCTGTTGCAGTAATGTGCCTAGTGTCGGGAGCCTCGCAGATCCAGACTATCTGAATACGCCACAGATGAACACGCCAGTGACGCTGAACAGCGCTGCCCCAGCCAGCAATAGTGGGGCAGGCGTCCTCCCATCCCCAGCAACTCCTCGCTTCTCAGTCCCTACACCACGAACCCCCAGGACCCCAAGAACTCCCAGAGGTGGGGGCACTGCCAGTGGTCAAGGGTCTGTTAAATATGACAGCACTGATCAGGGGTCACCAGCCTCCACCCCCTCTACCACTCGGCCCCTTAACTCTGTGGAGCCTGCCACCATGCAGCCAATCCCTGAGGCCCACAGTCTCTATGTCACTTTGATTCTCTCGGACTCTGTGATGAACATCTTTAAAGACAGAAATTTTGATAGCTGTTGCATCTGTGCCTGCAACATGAACATCAAAGGGGCGGATGTTGGGCTTTACATCCCCGATTCTTCCAATGAGGACCAATACCGCTGCACCTGTGGGTTTAGTGCGATTATGAACCGAAAACTTGGCTATAACTCGGGACTCTTCCTTGAAGATGAGTTGGATATTTTTGGGAAGAATTCTGACATTGGTCAGGCTGCGGAGAGGCGCCTAATGATGTGTCAGAACACCTTTCTCCCTCAGATGGAGGGAGCCAGAAAAACCCAGGAGACACCCATAAGCCTTCTCCTCCTCCTCCAGAATCAGCATACACAACCTTTTGCTTCTCTCAGTTTCTTGGACTACATTTCTTCTCATAATCGCCAGACTCTACCCTGTGTAAGCTGGAGTTATGACCGGGTGCAGGCAGATAATAATGATTACTGGACAGAATGCTTTAACGCGTTGGAGCAGGGACGGCAGTATGTGGATAATCCCACCGGTGGAAAAGTGGATGAAGCCCTGGTGCGAAGTGCCACTGTGCACGCTTGGCCTCATAGCAACGGTAGGTTGCCAGAGTACAAATTTACATGAGCATTTTGGTGTGATAATAACATGAAGGCTTTTTATATTTTATGTGACAACATTTTAAAATTTCATCTCTTTAAAAGAAGACAAGACAAATGAAGGCTCTAAGGACGGGGAAGCATTTTCTATTGAAACACTTTCAGAGAAGAATATTTTCTGAAACTTTCCTCTTGTATTAATCATAATTAGGTAACCTGTGTAGGCAGCCTGTAACTACTGAGTATCAAAGTCATCAAGAGTATTCAGACTGACAGTTTGTACACACTTGCAAGCTTAAACCCATCTGTTCTTGAAGATTTCCACCCATTTTCTGTCTTCTAGTTACTTTGATTTCTTGGTGTGTTGCATCTTGCAGGACACGGGTGTGTGCTGTGGTTACTGGAGCACGTCATGTGTTCATCTAGTAGTAAAAGCTCCAGTTGGGCTGAGGGTGTAGCTCGGTAGTAGTGTGTCTGGATACAGCCCCGGATTCAACCCCCCAGCATTGGGAGGCGGGGCTGGGGATATAAGGAAAAGATCTCCAGTTGGTGTTTCTTGGAGTTGGGCTCTTAAGTTGCTGAGAAGCATTTTCTGTCCTTATTGTTCACTCTGTGTACTGAGAGGCATCTTAAGGGACAAAATAGTGATGCAGAGACCACGTGCCTTCCCCCATGGACTTCCTAATCTGTTTGGGAAAGTGGACATTGGGACATTAAATAATTACTTCAGTGAGCACATTACAAATCATTATCAATGGTGAAAGCATGGGATAGAGGGGCCACTCTGAGCTGCAGGTCAGGGAAGATTCCTGGGAAGCAGTGGCCGCGGCCATGTGATGCAGTGATGAGTGCAGACTAGCCGAGTGAAGAAGGCAGGGAGTGGGTTGTTGTGTCCTCACCAGAAAGAAAGGCAGACGTGCGGGCCTGGAGTGATGTGTGAAGGCTGGGCCCTGGAAACCGGAAGCAGGTTAGAAATGCTAGCGGGGCCTAGATTCCAAAGCCCCTTTGAGACACAGGGCTCCTCCAAAGAACAGTGAGAAGTCATGGAAGGGTTTTAAGGCCAAATCAATGTCAGGTTTGTGTAGTTGAAAAAGAGAAAAACCCAGCATACTCTCTCCATAATGTGGGATATGGATTAGAAAATTACAGGAGTGAATTTTTGGACACTTGACCCCAAATAATGAATGGTAGCTTGTTTTTAGTGGAGAAGCAGTGGATGCATTCAGGAGATTTTTAGGACATATTATTGTAGGACTTGGTAGTGGATGGAGTTAGAGAGCTGAGGAGGAGGGAGACAGTGAGAGTTTCTGTTCTTGTGACTTGTGTCCTTGGAGAGACAGCAGTGTTCCTCAGAGAAAGGCACACTGAAGGAAGCCCAGGCGTGGGGGGTGTTTGTAGATGGTTTGGATGTCCTCTTCTCTGGTATGCAGGTGAGACATCAAGTAGAGACATGGGACTGGAGCTTGGGAGGAGGCATGGCTGGTGCACGGGTCCTGTCCCTGGTTGGGCTCAGAGAAGCTCACCAAGGAGGAGGAAGAATGAGCAGAAGGCAGGGGCAGAACAGAGGTGAATTTTGACAAGGAGGGAAGGGGGGTCCTATAAGGGAGGTAGAGGAGGAAGAGCCATAGCGGGGCCTGTCTTGGAAGCCCAGCTTGACTCATGGTCCAGAAAAGAGGAAGTGATCAGCAAGCATGGACGTGCAGCTGAGGTTTGTGTGGCAGGTGAGCTGTGTCCTCTGAGCACATTCCAAGCAGTTTCTGTCAAATGGTGGGAGCAGGCTCCACACGGAGGGGCTGTGTGAAGGAGGCACTCAGGGTGGTGGGGAGAAGGTCACATACGCTTTGTAAATATGGCCTGAAGTCTGAAATGATTGAAGGGTGTTCAGAGGGAGGACAGCTCAGTGCGGTAAGGGGTAGTGTACTTTCTGAGCAGGCCAACCAGGATAGAGGCCCTAAGGAACCATGAAAAAGCTACCCTCATTTTTGTAATGACTTTGGTTTGACCACAGTATCTTATGGTTAACAGGCCCTTAGTTAATATCTACTGAGTGAATTTATGAAGCAAAGAAAATGCATCCTTTCCCTTAGGAAATGTGGCTAATCAGTTTGGGTGGTTCCTTTCACCAGATTGTGACCAGTGGGCAGAAAAGCAGCCTGTGCATGGCTCAGTGGTGTCATCTTTCCCTGTGAGGAAGCACCCATCTTATTATTGCAGGGGAAGCCTGGAAATTTTAAGACTCTTAAAAGTAGCAGATATTACTGTAAATGAATGAAGTGGCAGGTAAATTTGCCAAACCAATGCCTTGAATTTTATCTTTTCAAACATACTATGTATTTTGTGTGCCCAGGAATAGTTTATGGTTACTTTGATTTTTCTCAAGTCTTTGGCTGGTCTCTCATTTCCTACCATTGGTAGAGCCATGGGTACAGGAAATACTTTACTTTTTTGTTTACCATAAATGAAAAGAAGCACAACTTTAAGATAAAGAGTGGTTACCGCTGCTTCAGTTTCAGGCAGATAGCAGGGCAAGGGCTTCTCGTCTGCATCGAGAGATGACTGTGCAGGAATCTGGGGCTTAACCTTACCTGGCTTGCTAGGTCTCCTAATTTTTCAAGAAGAGCTGGAAGCTCACATTTGTATATGAAATTCCCTAGAGTAGTTAATTCCAAAGTTTAAAAAAATACTGTATAGACCACTGATTTGCAACTTCTGTTGTACTGATTGAGAGACTCATCTGAAAAATGTCATTAGAGTCCTGAAACACCGCTTTTCAGGTTTAGATGGTAGGTAGGTCTTAGATCTCTGTCTGGGTCCTCCTAGCAAGAAAACTAGGAATGAGGCTGAGTCTTCAAGAACCCAGCTATGTGGTTTCATGCACATCACCTAAAGCTTCAGCAACTGTTTCCCATGGACATTTTTGAGAATTTAATGATGGGTGGACTCTCCAACCTGAAAACAGTTACACATATGTTCACACATACATGAAGGTATGCTTTTGTGTAGTGGTTCAGGTGGGGATTTTGAAATTGTAGTTTTACAGTCCCTTCCTAAGATGTCTCCTAGCAGGAGTAATAGTGAAACCTTCACCATTGTATACAGGTAACTTGTCATCTTTCTATTTTACATTTTGTATTTTATGAAAATATTTCATGTTAAGAACATTTTTTAAAATGTGTGTGTTAGGCTGGGGACGTAGCTCAGTGACACAGTGCCTGCCTGGCAAGTGCAAGGTTCTGAGTTTGATTCCCAGTACCTCCCCACCCGCTGCAAAAAAAAAAAAAAAAAAAAAAAAGTGTGTTGTTTCGTTTTATTTTTTGACAATGCTGTAGACTGACTCTTGGGTCTCAGTGCATACTGGGCAAGCGCTGTACCCCTGAGCTATATCTTTAGCCCTAAATCATTTTTAAAAGCTTTTCCTTTGTTTGTTTGTTTGTTTTGAGAGGGAGGACAGGGTCTTACAATGCAGTTTAGGCTAGCTTTGACCTCACTGTATTGCCCAAGCTGACCTTGAACTCGACGAGGCCTTAGCCTCCTGAGTGCTGGGATTTATAGGCATGCTTATTTTTTAAAACCTTTTATGTAAGTTCTTTATATCCTCATCATACAATAAAAAATTCACAATTGTAAATAAAAGTACTGTGATAATTAAGGAACCTTTATAGCTCATTTCTTTGTGAAACCTTCCATATAGACTTGCCTGATTTTAAAAATCAGTTTGTCCCTTATATTCTCTACTTTAGGAGATTGTCTTCTCTCTTAATTCCTAGGTCAGGAATCTTAAGAGTCTGCTCTGGTAATGTGCATTGTAACTGAGACTGTGACTGAGATCCACAGTGATTGCTAGAAAGAAGAGTGTGCTAATCCTGCTGTCTTCTGTTCTCGTGTCTCTTCCAGTGCTGGACATCAGCATGCTTTCCTCACAAGATGTGGTCCGCATGCTCTTGTCCCTGCAGCCCTTTCTCCAAGATGCCATCCAAAAGAAGCGCACAGGCAGGACCTGGGAGAACATCCAGCACGTGCAGGGGCCGCTCACCTGGCAGCAGTTCCATAAGATGGCAGGACGGGGGACCTATGGTAGGGTTCCGGCTGGGCGCCAGCTCCTCCTGACCTCAGCGCTCCTTGCGGAGAGTGCTCTGCACTGCCAAGTCGCTGGCAGAGTGGGATCCTTGTCTTTTTCACTGTTAACTTTTATAAGCTTTTTGTTTTGTAAAGTTACTTTTGGAGTTCTCTAAACACTCTAGGGATACTCCAGGTCAATTAGGAAAATAATTCCTAAAAATTACTAGACTCACCTTCCCAATTCTCATTATGTTTTCATCTCATGCAATTCTGGATAGGTTCCAGCGGGACTTTTTCTGTCTGCATCTCTATAGTGGGGATCATAATGCTGATCTTAAGAAATGAGTAGTGCCGCTAGGAGAGTACGCTTTTGCTTATTGAGTCTGCCCTGTCATGTTACTGAACTTTAATAAGCAAGTTCAGACTCAATTAAGGATCTTCATTGAGGGCTGTTTAATTAGATGATCTGAAAAATAAGATATGATGAAATAAGGGTATGATGTCAGCAGTTAATGATGTTTCAGATGCCAGAATTAAGACCAGGAACTTCTAGGATGTCCATGTTCGCAAGTACCTCCCTAAATGACGATGTCGTTTTAGGTTCAGAAGAATCTCCTGAGCCGTTGCCCATCCCCACTCTGCTGGTAGGCTATGACAAGGACTTCCTGACCATCTCGCCCTTCTCCTTGCCCTTTTGGGAGAGGCTGTTGTTGGACCCGTATGGGGGCCACCGTGATGTTGCCTATATTGTGGTGTGTCCAGAAAATGAGGCCTTGCTCGAAGGAGCCAAAACTTTCTTCAGGGACTTGAGTGCTGTATACGAGGTGAGAAAGCTACTGTGAGCACCTTTTACAACGTGAGTGCTCTGGTTGTTCTTGGACTGAATTTGAAAGAACGAATCTCTTGAAAGTAGGTCTCAAATACAATTTGCAAGTAGAGGAGAAAGAAAAAAATTAAATAGACAAGTTTTTTTTGTTGTTGAAGTAAATTGCTTTCCCCTATTGGCTTTATATTTTATTAGATTGAGACTTTCCTCTGCCAGCCTTACTATACATTTTAAAAACCTCACATAAGAGCTCAGAGTTGGCAAGTATTGCTCACTAGGGAAAGTATCTGCTGCGTAGAAGATCAGCTTTCCAAAAAGAAAGCACATTTGCCCTTTTTATTTTGGGGGTGGGCCGGGTAGGTAAGAGTTCCTGAAAGCAATATTAAAAAAGTTTAGCTTGTAAACATCTCAATAAAAGATAAGTTTAATGAGTCACATTCTGTCACGTTTCAGTATTATACTCATCTTAATAAAAGTTTGATATAGGTTAAAACTATAGTAACTGTAACAATGTAAAAACAAGATGGAAATCTTGTATCTTTAGTATATATATTCCTATTACTTTTTAAAAGTTATGTCTAGCCAGGCATGGTGGCACAAGCGTGCTACCCCAGCAGTAGGGAGGCTGAGAAAGGAGGATTGCTTTGAGTTTGAGGCCAGCCTGGGCGACAGTAGTGAGTTCAAGACCAGTTAAACTTCATAGTGAGACCCTGTCTCAAAAAACCACAAATAAAACAAAAGTTATATCTACTTTCGGAGTACCACATTTATTCTGCTAAAGTCCATACCCACTAAGTTCTTTGTATCTTACAATTCTGTTGTCTTCAATTTGACAAAATTAATTGAACTTATTTGTTGAAGCATTTAGAACTATGACTGGCATATTATAAGCATTACAGAAATGTTTTTTAAAATAAGATTGCAAGCTGAATTAGAAATGTATTCCAAAATAGGGCCTTCATGATCTGTAAATGGGTGAGTACACGTGGGAATGGGAAACAGGAGGGGCCTCAAAGGAATGAGGCAGCGCTCTACTCCCATCTATGTAGTGACATCGGTTAAGCCACTCAAACCTTTACACACAGTCATTTCTGAACAGCTCATGGACATACATTAATATGTCATCATAATTAACCTATCACAGTGTGGCTGAGCAACTTTAAACCCAGCCATTCTCTTCAGTGAATCCTCCATGTAGGTGAACACAGGCATGCCAGCTGTTGCGAAGGTGGCGCAGGGTACTCTGCTTAGTGGGGCTGCTTATTAGTAGTTTATTCACACTTGCTTATGAAGATTGTGTACTGGAGAGTTCTGTGGGGGCTCTGTGGGCCTTCACTTCAGCACCTCTAGTGAGGAGTGCCTGTGTGGATATTCTGCTGGTAAACAAGTAGTTTACTTTCTGTAGGGATAGTGTGTTAATTCTCTGCTGTGAGCACCTGCTGAGTGTCCTGATTAACCACAAATCTCATTGTCTTAAAACAGGTATTGCCTTTTAAAAAGAGATCGGGATGCTTACTGCTTCAGTGGCCTTTGCTACTGGTGATTTCCAAATATCTGTAACAGTGTAACAGATGCACCATAAAATTTTAATATCTTATGGGAAAACATTATGAGTAAGGATTACTTAAGAGGTTTTAGTGGACATATGTCTCAGTCAGCCTACTTAGTAGTAAGGAATCTCATTAATTCTTCGTTTTCCCATTTGTAGTCAGGTAGTGCTCAGCAATCTCCTTTTGTGCAGGAGAAATTGGCTTGAGTGGAGAAACTATTTTTTTAAAGAGAGACTGCTCCTAATTTTGGAGAGTTAAGTAGGAGCTTCAGAGTATGATTCCCAGAAAGCACCAGTTTATAATGTTGGTTTCATTGGGTGCGGTAATCCACAAAGAAAAGGGGAAGTGCTTGCATACATCTATAGTGCAGAATCTCCCTTGCTAGTCATAATTACTAAGTGAACGGTTCCTGTTGTAAATAACCATCTTGTTTGTGTTATCAGATGTGTAGGCTTGGGCAGCACAAGCCCATCTGCAAAGTGCTACGTGATGGGATCATGCGCGTGGGAAAGACCGTGGCACAGAAGCTAACAGATGAGCTTGTGAGTGAGTGGTTTAACCAGCCTTGGAGCAGTGAGGAGAATGACAATCATTCCAGACTCAAACTTTATGCCCAAGTTTGCCGCCATCACCTAGGTAAATGAGAATTTATTTGGCAAAGTAGAAATTGAGAAGTAAAATAAAAAATGCTTTCCCTTCTAAGATGCAATGTATTTCTTTTGTCTCAAATGATGCTAGCATTCCATTACTGTACCTAGTTGCATTCAGTTTTTGTGTTACAGGTAGTTAAATAGTACTAATTTTTGTGTGGACATGTATTCTTTAAAAACTATTTAAAGTTGCTTAAAGAAATCATATCTACACATTTGGAAAACTTGGTAGCATGACTTTGTATTAACTGCTTAAATTTAACCCATATTTGTAAGAGCTTTTGAAACTTATAAAACCCTGTAAACATAGGCACATAAGGCACCATTAAGGCTGTGGAATATAAGGGTGGCTTCCTTTTCAGCAAAGGCATGTGGAAACAGTCTAAAAAAGGCCATTGCAAGTGATTAATTTTGTTCTCAGATAAACCTCTTATGTAGAATTTATGTCATGTCACATGCAATTTTGTTTATAAAGTATATAAGCATATGTTCAAGTACAACAGTAGTAGTTAGAATATGTGTCATAATCAGAGTATTATTCCCTGAAAGCATAATTTTTTTTGAAAAGTGAGCATTCTAAATTTTTGATTCAGCCTGACACTGCTGAGCGTCACTAAAGGCAACTCTGTGGATGTACTCTTTCAGCACCTTATTTAGCCACTCTGCAGCTCGACAGCAGCCTATTGATACCACCTAAATACCAGACCCCACCAGCAGCAGCACAGGGACAAGCTATGCCTGGGAATGCTGGGCCTTTAGCTTCAAATTCAGGATCAGCAGCTCCATCAGGTGGCAGTGCATTTAATCCCACCTCCAATGGTAGTTCAGCAAACCCTGCAGCAAGTACGTCTACATCGGGTTCCTCTGTGCCACCGGTCTCCTCGTCTGCTTCTGCTCCGGGTATTAACCAGATGAGCACTACCTCTTCTTCAGGATTCAGCGGTAGTGTTGGAGGGCAGAACCCTGGCACTGGGGGCAGCTCCACGGATAGAGCGCAAGGGAACATCAGCTGTGGTGCAGACACTGAGCCTGGGCAGGGCTCCTCTCAGCCCTCGCAGGATGGGCAGGAAAGGTGCGTTGCTTACTGATCTAGAGAAGCGGCTTCAGCTGGGACCCTTCCTCTTGCTCCCCATCTACTTCGTGAATCTCCAAACCCAGAGGATGCTGTTTTACTTCTTTCCAATGAAAAGTGACAGTTATTCATCTATAGAAATTTTGAGACTGAAACTATAACTTACTACATAACTGACAAACTTATTATTAATTAATCTTATTAATTTGCGCACAACTTGCTGTAAAACCTCTCTGTATTACTACCAAAAAGGAAGGGGGAATTGAAAAAGAGATCTCTCATTTTAGAGAATACACAAATTGAGTACCCCTTACCCAAACTACTTGGGACCAGAATTGCTTCAGAGATTTTTGGATTTTGAAATATTTGCATAGGCTTAACTAGTTGGTATTACTCACCTGAAAATCCAAAATCAAAACACTCCAAAGCCAAGAGTTTCTGAGCATGATACCTGATTTTGGATTAGGGATGCCTGATGTATACTGCCATTTCCCATCTAGTTCCAATGTTGACTGACTGACTTACCTTCACTTGGTGTATGATGTATGTTCTCACATTTAATCTGTAGTAATTGTCCGGGGAGTCCACGTGCCTTAGATTGATTTGATCGTAGTTTACATTTACTTTGTGAACCTCACAAGTGACTCTCTCTCCAGTGTTACAGACAGGGAGAGAATAGGAATTCCCACGGAGCCTGACTCTGCGGACAGCCAAGCCTACCCTCCAGCTGTCGTCATTTACATGGTGGATCCCTTTACCTACACTGCAGAGGAGGACTCCACTTCTGGAAACTTTTGGCTATTGAGCTTGATGCGCTGCTACACAGAAATGCTGGACAATTTACCTGAACATATGAGAAATTCTTTCAT
Organism: Dinomys branickii; assembly: GCA_004027595.1. Lineage (NCBI taxonomy): Eukaryota > Metazoa > Chordata > Mammalia > Rodentia > Dinomyidae > Dinomys > Dinomys branickii. Next base: position 50,849 of record PVLD010004907.1, on the reverse strand, counting down.
TCTCCAGGTTACTGTTTACAAGTTTATTCTTTGTATTTGTTGTTTTTATGAAAGTAAATACAGGTTCATGAATTTTTAAATCTTGGAAGTACATAAAAGTGTAAAAGGAAAAATATTTACTGTTCTGCTTTTCAGATTGAACCATCATTACTATCTTGGTGTGTTTCTAACCTTTTTCTGCAGTTTTCCATGATCAAGATTATACTTTTAATAGAACTTTTTTCTAGTTAACATTATTCATAAATATTATTTACATGTTACCTAAATTCTCACAACATTTTAGTGACTGCCTATTTTCCATATTTAATTTATCTTACTTTTCACTGTTACAAATAAAGCCATAATGAACATGTTTATACATAATCTCTTTTACATTTCAATTTTTTTTACATACTGATAAATATTGCCAAATTCCCTTCCAAAAAGGTTATACTTACTTACTTCCCTTCTAGCAGTCCATGACCATGCCTATTTTCACTGTACTTTTCCTAGCTTTATAGTAAAATAATTTTTCAAAATGGTTTATGTAGGTAAAAACATACCTTGAGTCTCTTGGTTTCGTCACTTGATTGATTGATTGATTCATTGTGGTACTGGCATTAAGCCCAGGCAACACTGTACTATACCTTTTAGCTCTTTTTGTTTTAAGACAGGGTCTCAGTAAGTTGCTCAGGTTAGGCTTGAACTTGTGATCCTCTTGCCTCAACTTCCCAATAGCTGGATTATAGGCATGTGCCACCATACCGTTTTATTACTGCTTTAAGGAAAGCTGTCTTACAGAATTAAAAATTAAAAGTGAAATTAAAGTGATTAGGACAGAGTGTTGATAGTTTTTCATTGTTTTGATGCCTGTGTCCCAAAGATTATATATAGTAACTCCACAGATGCCATACATAGTCTACATATACATTATACAAATGAAGAGTACATTACTATGCAAGTACATTACTATGGGGGCCATGGCAATAATAAATTGAAAATTGGCACCTAAAATTGAAACAGAGTAGTTTCTAAGTAAAACTGTAACTTGACCAACATAATGGTACCTTATAAATTGCAGTTATATATTTGGGACATAGAATTTTTATGCCATTGGAAGAAATTAGTCTCAAATCATGTTCGCCATCTACATATTTTAAAGCTAAGGTTTCCTACCCACTTGTCAAGTAATAATAACTTTATAACGTTTCATTTTCTGTCTTATAAGCTTATTAGAGCTCAGTTTCTAGGTTTTTTGTTTGTTAGTGGTTGCTGTTTGCAGTATTGGGGATTGAACTCACACCCTTCACACTATGAGCACCATGCCCAGCCCTTTTAACATTGTTTTTCTTTTCAGTTAGGGTCTTGCTAAATTGCCCAGGCTGGGCTCAAACTTGCCTCAGCCCCCTAAATTACTAGGATTACAGGTGTGTGCCACCATGGTTGACTTAAAGTTGGTTTTGTGTGTGTGTTTTTAGATTGTGCCTTGCCAGTACATGCTGCAGACAATGAAGGATGAACAAGTTTTCTACATTCAATACTTGAAGTCCATGGCATTTTCAGTGTACTGCCAGTGCAGGCGACCTTTGCCTACACAGATCCACATTAAATCCCTCACAGGATTTGGGCCTGCAGCCAGCATTGAGATGACTCTCAAGAATCCGGAAGTGAGTATTGGAGGGGAAAAACATGCAAAAAGAGTGCTTTTATACTAAAAAGCCAAGCCAGAAGTGTGTGTTACCTTACCCAGAGATTTGTTGATCTTCTGTCATTCACATAAGCATGGCTGTATGTCCTAATACTTAAATTAAAGGCGATACTTCTCTGAACTTTTACAATATTTTAGAGAAGAGGCAGATACTTTTTTAAAATATATTACCTAAAACAGCAGTATATTTGTCAGTTTTAGTATTAATGGTCAGATTTCTTGAATTTATTTTGTTCTTTGTTTTTCTAGTTAATCTGTGTCTTAAATTACAAACTCTGTGCCTTCACCTTCCTTGGTTTGTGTGCTGAAGAGCAGTAGTTTGTGTGCTGACTGTGCAGGAGTCCTTGCTTTTCCATGCACACTCTCCCTCTCTCCAGGAGGTGCTTTCTAATATCTGATCTTCAGGCTGCTGTGGGTTCCCCTCTGTCTTCTTGGGCCTACTTCCCACAGCTGGTGTGCCTCAAAGGGAATTTTAAAATGCCACAGCCAAGCCATTTCTTAGAGAAAGTGTTACATGTTCCTCTGTCTAAGCATTTCAATTTGAGGGTAGCTGTACAGAGTTGTTTAGAGTTTTCTTTCTTTCTTTTTTTTTTTTTTTTTTTTTTTTTTTTTTTTTTTGAGACGGGCTCACTATGCAGTTCAGGCTGAACTTAAACTCACTTTGTAGCCTAGGCTGGCCTCAAACTCACAACCATCTTCCTTCCTCAACCCCCCGAGTGCTAGGATTATAGGTGTGTCCCACCATGTCCAGCTCTAGAATTTTCAAAGCCTTAAAATACCAGTCTCCACAACATTATTGCCTGACGGACTGTCAATTAATAAAAGCCAGCAAATACTTCTTTACTGAAAGAGAGCTGCTTGAAAACACCAGCTACTGCAGATTTTAATTGGTTATGTGAGTGTTTCTGGAAAACAGCATGAAATGTTTAGCCTTTTATAAATAAAAGATTGGAAGTAGAAAATGATGCATGTAGTTAATACTGTCTTTGCTGTAACTTGGTTAAGGTCAGCCTACTCCCAAGAGAAAGCTGCTCAGCTGATGACCCACATTCCCTCTGCTGTTAAATACAGTTTCTATTTTGGGCATTTTTGGTTTAATTTTGAGTTTTTCACTTATGTGAGCAAGTCATGTATTCTATTGGCTCTTTTTAGAATTTAAAAAATTTATCCTTGTTTTCTTGGCTCCTGAAATTTTGATTTACTGTTTTCCTTTATAAATATACACTCCTACAGTCATTCACCTTCTGGTTATTCTGAAATTTGGATGTAATCATTTCTTGACACTTTGGTAAGAGTGATAACTAGGATTGCACATTTCATAGTGGAAATTAAAGGCTGGCTATTATTAAGGTATCCTAAACATTACATAACAGTTTAAAAGATTATAACTTACTAGCAGAACCCCATCGAGAGTTCATGACTTAAAGTGTAGCTTAGATTAAAATAAATGCAAAAACTATTTTAAGTAACGGGGTTTTCCTCTTGTTGCTTAAAACATGAGAGAAATAAATCTTTGTAATTAATTAAAACAAAAACAAGTAAACCAAATATTAAAATATGTGCTGAGATGTATGACTTTCTCTCTGCATAACAGCACTGGGTGGTTGGTCAGCACAGCCTCTGCTTCTGTGTACAGCTGGAACGCTGTGCTTTCTTTCAGCCTCTTATCGCTCAGTGTCTGAGCCAGGGGCTGCATTCAGTGCTGAGGATGCGGTGGGGAACGAGATAGCCAGGTCCCTGTCCCTGGATTTCTGAGTCTCTGGGGTGGCACAGTCTCACGCAAGCACAGGATCATAAAAAAAGAATGTCCTTTTTAAGCATCTGTCATGCAGGTTTTTAAGGAAACCTATTGCTGGTTTCACCTCTGTTTTCCATGGAATATTCGGCGTTTGAAACCCTAGGACTAGTAGAGCGGAGTTTCAAATATTCTCCACAGAAAGAAACGGTGATGTGTGAGGTGATAAGTGTGCCAGTTACTCTGGCCTGGTCCTTACAGAGTGTTACAGCACGAGAACATCATGTTGTACATGATCGATATATGTAATTACTGTTTAGCAATCAAAATGAAAGTGTGGATAATATTTAAAAACACAGTTTGGAAATCATATTTTACACGATTCATCACAGGCTATCTATTGCATCTAAATATTTGACATTTAGCCTTTCGTTTTACACAAAACTTTCAAATAACCTCACCTGGGTCTCCTCTCTTTTTTAATATTAGCTATATTGCAATTTGATTCATATATTATAAAATTTACTTTTTAAAATTTTACAGTTCAGTGGTTTGAATATATTCACAGAATTACAAAACCATAACTTATAATTTTATAAGGTTTTTATCAGCTCTGAAGGAAGTTCTGGAGCCATTAGAAATCACTCTTCACTTGCCCTTCCTTTCAGCCAGTGTCTGCCTCGTCTTTGTGGAGTTGCTTTTTCTGAACATTTCATGTAAATGGAATCATAAAGTATATGATCTTTTGTGTCTGGTTCTTTCATTTAGCATAGTATTTAAGAAACATCTACATCATAGCATGTATCCTTGTTTGATGGATATTTCACCTGTGGTTAATGTTGCTACAAACATGTACAAAATTTTTTGTTTATTTTCAGTACTTGGGATTGAATGTAGGGAGCACTGAGCTACATCTGCAGCCCTTTATAAAAAAAATTTATTTTGGGACTGGGTCTGGCCAAGTTACCCAGGCTGGCCTTGAACTTGCAAACCTCCTGGCTCAGCTTCCTGAGTAGCTGGGATTATAGGCATGCACCACTGTGCCCAGCTGTGCACCAAGGTTTTGTGTGGACATATGTTTCCAATTCTTTTAATAAATACCTAGGAGTGGAATTTCTGGGTCATATAGAGAGTGAGTGGATTAGCGATGGACTGGCATTACAACATGGAGCAAGTCGACAGCCATCTCTTGCCTTGAATCTTGAACCCCTAAACTGAATGCATTGGGTTAGAATATTTGCAAGGTCTTTCTTTTAGCTTTAAAATACTGTCATCCTGTTTTAACTATGTCTTATACTACTGTCTTGGTTACTTTTCTTTCGTTGCTGAGACAAAATACCCAACACCAAAAGGAAGAAAGGAAAGGTTTATTTAGCTTACAGTTTGTGGAGGTTTCAGTCCACACTTGGCTGATTCAGAGGCAGAGTGGCACATGGCAGAGGACGAACTGTTCAGGGCAGCAGAGCACAGTAAAAACCACAAAGAGCAAAAGGGAGGAATGGCTGCAAGCAGCCTCTTCTCTACCCTTATATTGTGAACGGCCTACCCCCACTCATGGGGTGTGTAGCACTCACAGACTCTCCATGCCCTCCCTCCTCTTCCACAGGTTCAGGATGAATACAAAAAAGCACCCCAGCTCCCTTCTGAGTCACATAGTTAACCTTTTAAACTTCCCAAATTAACACAATAAGCAACATGCCAGAAGGGTAAGGGTGTGTCCTTTTTACAACTGCTGAGTTACTTAGCCAAAGCTCTAGACTCCCCAAGTTGACACAATCCTGAACCTGCGGAAGAGGAGGGAGGGCATGGAGAGTCTTGTGAGTGCTACACGCCCCCTGAGTGGGGGTAGGCCATTTACAATATAAGGGAAGAGAAGAGGCTGCTTGCAGCCATTCCTCCCTTTTGCTCTTGTGGTTTCTGCTGTGCTCTGCTGCCCTGAACAGTTTGCCCTCTGCCATGTGCCACTCTGCCTCTGAATCAGTCAAGTATGGACTGAAACCTCCACAAACTGTAAGCTAAATAAACCTTTCCTTTCTTCATTTTGGTGTTGGGTATTTTGTCTCAGCAACGAAAGAAAAGTAACCAAGACAACTACTTAGTTCAGGGCTTGGCAGTTAGTGACTGTGGGTCTAATCTGGCCTACCACTTGTATTTGTATAGGCCAACCAACTAAAAATTATATTTTTAAAAAGAAGAATATGTGGCAGAGACCCATAAAGTATAGTCTTCACTATCTGGTCCTTTATAGAAGTTTTCTAATCCCTGTTACGGTTTATTATACATTGAGATGTACATGATAGCTGGAAGAAAAGATAGCAGTTCATTTTTGTTGCAATTGAGTTGAAATATTTGTCATGGCAACAGTTAATGTGTTAATGTTTAAGAACTCCATACTTATAAAAGTATTATTGAAGTATGCATACTGAAACGCACTCAGTTGTATGTATACTGGTTGATGAATTCTGCACTAAGTAAAAGTGCCGTGGAAATAAGCACAGGAAACAAAAGCATCCCATGCAGAAGCCCCCTTGTCCCCTTCTAGTCAGTCGAAGAGTAGTCACTGTGTTCACTGGTAACAGCGTAGCTCTGCCTGTCTTTGACCTCTTTATAAGTTGAATCATACAGTTTATAATGTGTGGTGTCTGACTTTCTTTGCCCAGTATTGGGATTCATCTATTTTTTGCTTGCAGATGTAGTAGATTTTTTCATTCTCTTCGCTGGTTAGTAGACTGGTTGTGTGGCTGCATCACAATTTATTATCTGTTTTACTGGTGATACATAGGTTATTTTTTTTAACTTGGAACTATTATGAGTAACACTATTGTGAATATTTTTACACCTGTTCTTAGGAGACATGTATACTATATGCATCTGTGGGATCGGGGATATGTATTTGTTCAGCTTCTCTGATACTATTGAATACTTTTCCAAAGGGATTGTGCCAGAAAGTAGCTCTTAAGTTCTCACCAATACTTTTCTGTTCTGTGTGGATTTTAGATATACTGATAGATATATGTACTGTTGTCTCACTGTGACTGTAGTTTCTACACAGGCATGTATAGTCTGCAGCCTACTTTCCCCCCGCTCCTTTTTTTGAGTAAAGGGGCATTGTCTTGGCCATATATAAAACAAATAATACAGCTAATTATATATAAACAACAAAACTTGCTTTATTTTAGATGTTTTTTATTTTAACATTTAAAAAAGAGGAAAAGTAAAAAGGGCGGCCACGCACTTATGTTGGTCGGGTTTCCCAGCTTATCTCCTTTAAGCAGTGTTTAGGTTGTCAGTGTTACTATTACTGTTTGTGCACTTAGTGCTTTAGAGAGAGGAGAGTGAGGCTCCTCTTGTTGTCGTTGCTCCTCCGGTGTTATTCTGGGTTTCGTTGTAAACATTGAATTGAGTGACTTTGTGTTGTTTTTGATTTTGATTTCAGCGGCCCAGCCCAATACAGCTTTACTCCCCTCCCTTCATATTGGCCCCAATTAAAGACAAACAGACGGAGCTGGGAGAGACCTTTGGCGAGGCAAGCCAGAAATACAATGTGCTCTTTGTGGGCTATTGTCTGTCCCATGACCAGCGCTGGCTTTTGGCTTCCTGCACTGACCTCCATGGGGAGTTGTTGGAGACCTGCATTGTAAATATTGCTTTACCAAACAGGTGAGAGCGCTGGTGCTTGACGTGAGTGTAAATTGATGCTGTGCCTTCCTCAGGTGTGAATCTTTCTAATTATCTGAGTACAGTGGGGACCACATGGGTATGTTCTTTGGAACTGTGTGTTTGTATTACCTAGTGGTAATTTTGACTCATGTAGGGACCCCCTCCCTATTTCTTTTGTGTTAGGTCACGGAAGAGTAAAGTATCTCCACGTAAGATTGGACTGCAGAAGTTATGGGAGTGGTGCATAGGGATTGTTCAGATGACGTCTCTTCCCTGGAGAGTTGTAATCGGGCGACTTGGACGTCTTGGCCATGGGGAGCTTAAAGGTGAGAAATTCCTGAAGCAACAGGAGAGGCCTGAGTAGACGTCAGTAACTGAGCAAAGAGGGAAAGATTTAGAGTTGGTAACAAGACTAACACATTATATTTTCTGATTGTTTATTAAATGTACAGGATAGGCCAAAGGTTTTTTAAACTTTAATAACAAAACCATGTATCTAAATAAAATCTTAACTGTAAAATAGAAAAAGAATATTTTATTCATATAAAAATCATCTGAGTAATTTAAATTTTTAGCACTAATTTATATATTGATTGAAAAGAACCACTTAGTTTTAAGGAAAAAAATTTATATCGTAGATTACAGATGATCCTTGAACTCACATATAAAAACAGCCTTTAATTTACTTGTTTGGTGGTTGATGGTGATCAGACTTGAATTTCTCTAGTTTGTGTTGGTGGCATAATAGCAAGAATATCCTTTTCCACAACAACAAATAATGGCAAACAGGAGCAGACTTTATTCATAATGCCGCTGCTGGGCACCCTTCAGCCTGGAGGCTGGAAAGGGAAGATTTTTTCCTAGGTGTGTCCCCAGGTGTGTCCCCTGCTGCTTATTTTCCTCACTGTGAACAGAACAGCTAGGTGAGAAGCACGAGCAGTAAGTGGGCAGGACACAGGTGGCTCTAGCAGCTGTCCTGCCTGGCATTGAGCCCGACACACGCAGCGTCCCAGTGCAGCTCCTTGTGCCGTTTTACATGAGCAACATGAATAGGCCTAGATTAATTGTTTAAAGCCTTGTTAATTAGTGGCACACTTAGATGTTAAATATGTGCATGTACATGGGAGAAGGTTTTTTTTTGAAATGTGTACAAAAGCAGGCTTATATCACAGATTAGCTTGGTCATTTTCTATATGTACATACACTGAAGTCAGCAGAATTTCTTTGTCAAGGGCCAGAGAGCAAATTTTTTTCATTTTGTCAGTCCCTGTGTTAGTGTATTAAGTATTTCTTTATAGGAAATAGATGTTAGGTACTTGTGGAATCTCTAAAATAAAACCACTGATACAGATAAAGCTCACATTGTAGGCAGTGCCTGAGTATAACTCAGTTTCTACAGTGCATGCCGTGTCTGTATCTCATTTTTCTTAGTTTATGCAAATATTAATATATATTAAATAAGTTTTTCTAAGTATGTATTGTACAGAAATGTTTTTTTTCGGTAATACTTGATACTGTGGATTGATAGAAATTATGACCCTTTTCATTTTTAAAAAGAATATCAACTTATAATGAATCTTGTATCAATAGCCTGGAGGTTATTCCATTAGGGAATTCATCATTTCATTTCTCACAGTTTCCTGTCTTCCTCCCTAGACTGCTTTTTATTCAATCTTACTTCTTCACGGCTTTGAGCTACTCTGAGCCCTTGGGGAAGGTTGGAGTGTCATAGGAAGAAGACGTGGGAGGGAAGCGTAGTGCAGTGCTCTGGTTGCGGGTGTTGTGGAAGATGATGAGAACCACCCCTCCTCCTGTGTGACTGTCAGGGGCCCTGTTCTCCTTATCTCTTAGAAGAGGGGAGTGTAAGTGTGACTAGAGCGGTCCCAGAGAAAGGCGGAGGAAAAAGGGCTTTTACAGAAAGAAAGATGAGATAAGTATAGTGTATATTCATCTGTGTACTGATCTGCTGCTCCTCTCTTTGGGAACTCGAGGTCTGTGCCGTGTTGAACTTCTGTAGGTCAGTGCCAGGTACCATAGGAGCCAGAGACTTCAGAGTGAGCTTTTGTGAATTTCTGTTGTTTGTCTCTAGAGTCTGTGTGATGAGATACACTGCCTTTATGCTCTTGTTTGGTTTGAAATACAGACCTCACATCTGTCTGATTTTCTGCAGTTTTAAAACTTGCTGTTTTTTATGTTTTTGGCCACTTTTATTTCACATACTTCAGTTGGAGGTTCACTAGGAATAGGGAAATCTTTTCCACTCACCGTTCTCTAAGGAATACAGATAGCTTGTTTGAAGGAAAAATATATGGCAGAAGAAAAGCCTGCCGTGGTATGGCATTTGATCGGTGGGGTGTGACATGCCAAGAGCAGTGCCCCTCATGGTTGTTGGGGAGGTCAGAGAGGACCTTGTGCTTCTCACTCCCTGGAGTAACATGCTCTCAACAGTGTTCTGATTAGACGGTGCTTTCATTAGAGGCAGTGAACAGATGTTAGAAAAGTTGTGGCAGCTTTCAGTATGAAATACCAATATGGCATCTTTCAGGGAGCTTCACTTGTTCCTGTTTATGAGCTCATGGACAGTCTAAGAAAGGTTCCTTCATTTCTGCTGCCCCTTGCCATTCATGGAAATAACCAACCTACAGCAGTACACAGAACTGAGGTTCCCCCAACTCTGCTATCATCCAAAGAAAAGGTGCTGTTAGGGCAGTGAAAGAATGAGGTCAAGAGGAGAATGGCATTAGAATGGCAGTAGAAGACACTGAAGTGCCTGAGTCTGTCAGGGTCTGTACAGCCCTCTCAAAGGTCATTGCAGACCTGGTTTACTGTTCAGCCTGCAGAATGGTAAACCTTGGTTTTTGTATTAGTGAAGTAAAGTAGAATCTGGTAACATTTTCTTTGTAGAAAGGAAAAGAACTGAATAGAGAAAATATGGAAAGCTGTATTCCCTTTAGAGTCTAGTCATGGAAAGTCAGTTACCAAGCAAAACTGGCAAAAAGCTCAAACTTCACATCAGAATGAATTTCTTAAGCCTATGTATGACTGTGATATTTGACTTCAGATTGGAGTATCCTCCTTGGAGAATGTTCACTACAGACAATCAGCAAACAGCTCAAGGATGTGTGCCGGATGTGTGGAATCTCTGCTGCAGACTCTCCTTCTATCCTCAGTGCCTGCCTGGTTGCTATGGAGCCCCAGGGGTCCTTTGTAGTGATGCCAGGTAAATCTCCTCTTGTCAGTTCCATAATTAGATGTTCTGTCCACTCAGTACCTTTCAAGCATGAATCTACAGGCAAGTATAGAATATATCATTATTATTACATGTCTATAAAAAAAGATTGTACTTTGCATTTAAAAGTGGAAACCATTTGATCTCTTCCAAGGGGACTGGTTTGTGATCTTATTGTCTTTATTGACCACCGCGTGGGGGAGAGAGAGAAAGTTCATATAGGAGCAGGAACTCTAGAGCTCCGGGTACTGGCTGTTGGCTGCCCCAGTTTGTTGTTGTGTGGAGATCATCCTCCAAAACCCTAGATGCCAGCATGATGCGTATTTGAATATCCTTTTGAAGGCAGGTATTTGACTGAATTTCCAAGCTGTCTCGAAAGGTATTTAGGGTCTCTGATGGGGTTCAAGATGCTCGGTGAGACACGGAGTACCCAGCACAGCACTTGGCACGTAGAAAGCGCAGGGTAACTGCGTGTGCCACTGTGTGTAAAGACACATGGGCACAGAATTTTTAGAAAATCTGGCTGGTGTTTGAAGAGCAGCAATGAATCTATTGTATAATTTTCTAACGGAGTAATTTTATACTTTACAACTTGTTCTTCCCATCCAGATACAGCATTGTTTGGGTCCAATGGGAGAGGTTGTCCACTTAGTCTTTGTAAAAGTTGACAGAATCATGGTGTGAGAATGAGGTCACAGTTCATCCATCCGGCAGAGATAGATGTTCTGTACGTGCCTGGCCGTTAGGCCGTAGGTTCCCTAAGTTGCCTGCCCTACCTGGACAAATCCATAACTCTAAAAAGTGCGGTAATAGTTGCTACCTTGAGGTTCCCATGATGATGGAATGAGATGCCATTGATAGAGTTCGGCTAAAAAGCCAGAATGGTGTAAGTATTCAGTAAATGTTAGCTAAACATGTATTAGTTGAATGGTATATTTTGTTTGTAGTGCTGATTTTGAACTGGGTCTTCACACAGCTGCACGCCCGCCCCTTTGAGACAAAGTGTCGCTGTTTTGCCCGGGCTGGGCGTGGACTTCTGGTGCTTCTTGCCTCAGACTCCTGCAGTGCTGCTCTTGTAAGCGTGTGCAGCAGGCCCAGCTGTATGGCAGTATTTTTATAGGATACTTACCGTTTGGGACAATAGTACTTTATAAATTACAAGTACCCACAGGAGGAAAGATGGTGAATTTATTTTCAGAAATACCTCTATAAATGATTTTTAAAATATTTGGTGGACTCAACCCAATTTTATCTTAACACAGTGTTACCTCAGTTCACAACTTAATTCTTTCCATGATTTTGATCACAAAACTCATTCCATTGTGAAACAAGGCCCGAGTAACTGTGAGCATGTACTCTGGGTCGGGTTCTTTGGAGGTACAGAAGCAACTGGGCCAGTGTGTATTAAATGTGTATCTGGAAGGATATTTGCCTGAGACTCAAACCAGTCCCATTTAGGCCTCTGAAAAACTCCTTCCAGGGCTATCCGCGCCTGGAATTGCACAAGGGGAATTGACACAGTTCTTTCTTAAAGATGCTGTCACAATGGGCTCTGTTTTTGGCCGAAGTACTGCACTGAACATGCAGTCATCTCAGCTGAACACCCCTCAAGATGCTTCCTGTACGCACATCTTGGTGTTTCCAACCTCGTCTACCATCCAGGTGGCTCCAGCCAACTATCCCAATGAAGATGGCTTCAGCCCCAACAATGGTGAGTGGGGTCCCTGCATGGTTAGCATGCCCCCCCCCTTCCTGACCAGGGCCTGGAGTGCGGAACCGTGGGGCAGCTGCACGTTGCTCTTTGCTGTGGTAGAGAGCATAAGAAACATGAAGAGAGGATTGGAGGTTTGAGAATCTTTTTAATTTTAAAGCTTTAAGATGAATTTTCCTCTGTTTTTATTAAAGGTAAAAATAAAAACTGCTTGATAGTATGCTGCACAGGAATGCTATTCTTTCTGTAAATGTTTGTAGTCTGATTTTAAGGGTGTGAAAGCATGAGGCATTGCAAGGACAGCAGCTTCCTTTAGCTGATGAGTGAGGCTCTAGTTTGCTATAGAGCAGCTTGGTGTGTAATTACTCTTCTGGATTTCTTTTGGCTTAAATATCTTTGTGGCATTTTTAAAGAAACAGTTATTTATAAGCTGCAAAACACTTAGTATTATACACCCATTTGCACTGTTTTTGAAGAATTTTTTACCAGCTGCCAACATTTACTCATGTTAATTGGCAAGGGAGGGATGACACTAGATTTTATATATAGCATGATCATAATAAAATTACAAATGTGTGAAGAGAAGAACTATAGCAAACATGTTCATGGTGATTGCGTTTTGGTAATGACTTTCCTCTTTATACTTTGTAAATTTTCTGCTGGGAGTACACCTTAATTTTACAACATGGGAGAGAATTTCTTAGAGAGCATTGCTCTTTGATCTGCTTTGGAATAGGTGTCTTCCCATTTCAGAGCAAGCTCGTACCTGTTGGTGTGCATTCATTCAGCTTCCAAGATTTACATGCTAATTGGGTACATAGACAGAGTCTCTTGTGTTCCTGGATGGTATCATCTTCAACTATATGTAATAATTATATTCTGCTTTAAGTGCCATTCTTTCATTTGCTTTTGGAGACTTTACAGAGTGTAGGGCTTATGTTATATTCTTAAATTCTCTGTTCTATTAATATTATGTTAAGAGACCATTGGAGAGAGTGGAGAATGAAAGAATAGTTTGCAACACTTTGCACCCAGTAGACACTAGTTAAATCTCACAATTAATGTTGTGTCCCTAAGAGTCATAGGCTCACAAAACATGGTGTTGGTGAAACTTGGCTTGTGAACAATTCCTTTAATTTCTGTGCTTCTTTTCCTCCCTTCTAGACGATATGTTTGTTGACCTCCCATTCCCAGATGACATGGACAACGACATCGGTATATTGATGACCGGGAACCTTCACTCCTCTCCCACCTCCTCCCCAGTGCCCTCTCCAGGGTCCCCTGGGATTGGTGTGGGCTCTCACTTCCAGCACAGTCGGGTAAGAGCCATGGCGGCAGGTTGTTTACAGCAACCACAACTATTAGACAAAGTAATTCTGATAAATGATCATCCTTTTACTACATTCACCTTTATTTTTGAAAGTCTGAGTCCTTGGTACTAGAGAAATAAATGTGGGAAAATGACTCCCTAGTTCCATTTTGTATGGAAATTAGGAATTTGAAAGAAATGTGTTATTGTTTCTGATGCACAGTTTTGTTAGAAAAATGTCCCTAATGTAGACACAAGGGTTTTGCTTTTTATTTGTTTCTTTGCTGAGGATTGCACCCAGGCCTTTGCACATGCTAAACTGAGCTGTGCTCCCAACCCTAGTGCAAGGGTTGTATGCAGTTTTTCCATAGCCAAAATTAGTTTTGGTTGCTTGCTATTTTGTTACTTACAAGTGTTTACTTCTTGCCAAACAGTGGCTTTTGAGAGGCTCGTCCAGCAGCCCTGCTTATTTAACATGTGCTGTTACTGTTAATTGAAAAACATGTTGTTAATGGTCGCCTCCTCTGCCAGAAGCCTGAGTACACACTTCTCCTGCCCAGGCCTTTACTTACGCGGTCCTGATCTTGTCTGTAGCCATCCTGCAGGGCTGGCAGGTGCTGTCAAGAGGCTGATTGTATAGAAATGTCCAGGTGAATGCTAAGAGTGTTAAGAAAACATCTCGTGCTTACAACTAGTTTCATCTTTAAATACCCTAGGATCCTAGGATCAGGATTAATCAAAGAGTAAAAGTTAAGAGGTTCTGCCATAATTGCTGTTAGCTTTGTTTCACAGCTAGATGAATCATGCCTTACCAGTGTGTTGTGCCTTTTATTTTAAATGCTAGGAGATTAACAGGTTAAACCATAGAGAAATAGCTATGTTGAGTATTTTAGACTGAACAAGTATAGACTCCCCTGCTCACATTCATTTCTCTAGACACAAAGATGGACTTAAAGGACTTAGGTTTCTGTCGGGTGGGATTTTTTTTTCTCCCACCACTAAATTCACTGAAGGATGATGAAGAGATGATTTAAAGATCAATTTAGTCACAGAGCAGATGAACCAGGGAAAGGCAACTCAGACTCCCCTCAGGTTCCTACCTGCCACTGTTATCCCTTCTGAAAGGAAGAAATTTAAATATCTTTTATTTCCTTTACAGTCATTTGTCAATTAATGACAATTTATTTCTTCAGTGGAGATAGCTGTGATAGGAACCAAAAACCTACATTTTATACTGGGTAGTTTTAAGCTAGGGTTTCCATGGATTCTGGAGGCAGGTTGCACAGCAGCAAAGAGCATGCTCCCTGATTCTGCTAGCGGCATTCTGAACTTGCACTCTGCTGCCTTGGGGCCCAGGAGAAGCCTGCTACAGTTACTTTAGCTGCGAAATGTAAATAATTGCAATTGTCCCCCCAGTACCTGCTATTGTAATTCAGTTTATCCACTAACAAAGAACTGGTAACTGAAGTTCAATATTAGGTTTGTAAGCAATAGAGATGTGCTGTATTTTCTCCCTTTGTTGGAGCCTCAAGCTCTGAAGTATTTAATTGAATGTCACAGTTGAAACATCACTGTTCTGAAGCTAGTCACATGGTCTTTTTCAGTCCTCAGTTCTTGGAGCCAGGTGACTTCCAAGAGGCCTTAGGTTTTCCTTTTTCTAAACCATTAAACACTGATATCCAGTTAAGATATTACCACAGGACAAAATGTTCAAGGTAGCAGTAAGTTTTTATTTTTTTAACCCACTCACAATGGATAAATTTGATGTAGCAATTAAGAATCATTTTTTTCCTCTAAACAGAATAAAAAAAAAAAACGACAACTTACTGCTGCTTGTATTCAAGGCACATTTTCAGTTCTTGAAACTAAAAGAATTAAAGATGAAAAAAATACCAATTACAGAAAGGCAGTAGAACTCTCTTATTAAGGGGGTTGCTTCAAATTAAGACATAATATTTCCATGAACAGTTCTCATGCTGCCGGCAGAGCAGAAACGTCTGCGCCATGGAGACCCTGGTGCATGTCATAGCTGTTATAGTCAGGGTGAGTTGAACAGTGAGGTGCACACCTGGAGTTTTGGTGCTTGCTGATGAAAGCACAAAAGTGTGGTAGAGCTGTCAGCTGCCAGAGACTGCCACCTCTCCATTTGGTGTGTTGTGCAATATGGAGCAGATTTTACATTCTGTAGAAAAGAAACCCAAGCAAATAAATCTGTACTTACCTGACTGATGATGCTGGCTTTTGCTGTTACCTTCTGTGGAATAGTAGTTCCCATCAGATGCCTGTGTGTGCCGAGAGGATGATACCTCCTTCCCTGTGTGCCTTTCTCAGTCATGGGGGGCTTTTGTGTGAGGTGCTGCCAGGAAGAGGCCTGGTCATTACCATGTGCAGTGGACTGATGAATGTTGGTTCTCATGCGGTGTGGTAAGTTCCACTTACGCTTTGGGGCCTTGTTTTCCAGAGTCAGGGTGAGCGTCTCCTCTCCAGAGAGGCACCGGAGGAGCTCAAGCAACAGCCTCTTGCCCTTGGGTATTTCGTGTCAACTGCCAAAGCTGAGCATCTCCCCCAGTGGTTTTGGTCATCGTGTCCCCAGGCTCAGAACCAGTGCCCTCTCTTTCTAAAGGTGAGTTTGGCATTGTATTTGAAGTTTACGAGGCTAGAGTGATTTATGCCTAAATTCAGATTTAAAGTTTGTGTCACATTTTCTTTTTCTGTTCTGTTTCTCTCGTGTCACTTAACGCAGTAGTCTGAGAGTATTTTAATTGCAGTGTAGATGGGGAGTAGAATTAAGGAGAGAAACCCAAAGTTATCACAGAGAAATGAACCCATGTTAACCCGTGTAGAGATTAACCTCTGTGGGGCCTGAAATGCAGGAGGGCCGTGCGGTTCAGCAGGACAGGCTCTCCACCTGCCTTGTGCTGCCATCAGGGCAGCTACGCCTGGGCATAGTGTACGAGGAGTTGGAGTGGCTGTCCTTTGCCCCTTGCCGCAGGCCGTCAGCGCTCTTCCTTAGAGGAGGTGGGAGATGGCTAAAAATTTCCCACGTTCAGGCTTCTCTCAAAGGCCTGCATTCTGTGTACACTTTGCATATTTTAAATTCTGCCTAATAAACCTCTTTTTAAATATGCCTCTTTTTAAAAATTCCCACATTTAATTTTGCTTTTCTTTTTAATAGTTCTTGTAACTTTTTATTTAAGATGTTAAGGGTTGAAAATAGAGATTCCCTACTTGCAGATTGTGTGTAAAAACCTAGAATGAAATCCATTTCTTGCCCACTGATTGGCAGCAAAACAGAGGTTTGACCATATATCTGTTGGCAGAGCCTGGGATGGACAGAATGCTAAGAGATAGAGCGGTGTAGGTTACCTGAAGTGGTCTACAGGGCACATATATGTACACACACACATACACACACACACACGTGTGCACTTGCCTGCTTATACCTCAAAAGAAGCAATGGAAGATAATACCAAAAACTGACAATGGAGCAACGTTTTTCCTGGTGTCTTTAATATAAAGTCAAAAGGTGTAAACATCTATATAGCTTTTGTTTTGAATTAAAATAGTTAGGAAAATCCTAGATGTATTTATTTTTTAGCTCTGTCTACTGACAAAGCTTATGAGCATTGGCAGTTTAGCAATAAACAATTTTATGGGCAGCAGGACATGTTTCCAAAATACCATTTATCATTCAGAAGAACCACGGTTGCTTGAAGAAATTATTAATTTCTGGTCAGAAGTAAGAGGTATTTAGGATGTTCCTGGTAAATCTTGTCACCCTAAAATCAAGGACACATTAAAATTATTAAGGTAAAAAAAAATTAAGTAAGGTCCTGTCAGAGGCTGATTTCGGAATCAGTTTGGATGGTAGCCCTACAGGCCAGAGCTGGGACAGTTACATCATTTAAAAGAGTTGATACCGGCAGTAGATTGAAAGAAATCCTTGGACTCATAATTGTGTTGAGAAACATTAGCTGGTTATCTTCGAAACTGCTAGGGTATCAACTTGATAATTAAAAAGTAAACAGAATCAAGTATTTATGTACTGCCTCTTCTTTATCTGTTACATCTCTCAGTTATTTAATAAATAAACTGTGTTAAAGCCATTAAGTAACAAATTGATAGGGAAGCTTGTAACAGGTACAAGTAACACCTGAACCCAGTGATCGTTCATACATTCTAGTGGAACACCTCATAAACGCTAGGTGCCTTCTGATGTGATCTCATTAGAAGCTCATGCCCCAGCGATGAAGTCTTCTTGCCCAACCCACCCCAGAAATGGACTCTGAATCAAGTCTGGAACCAACTGCGGATTTATGAGAAATTGGAAAATAGAAGAACATGTTCAAAAAGCACCACATGGCTACAAACCATTTCCAGACTGTGGGCCTTCTACTACAGATTAAGTCATTAAGAGGCACATCATTTAATCATTTACAGTGTGTAGACCAGGTTGGCTCATGATAGTAGAAGACTTATTTTTTTTAGATTATTAGGGAAAATTGTGCATGGCCTTATTATTATTATTTTTTTTTTCATGGCCTTATTATGAATGATGTTAAGAAACCATTGTATGGTTCATTGTGTACACTATTTGTTACTGATTTTAAAAGGTCCTTACCTGTTAGGGATACCTACTGAGTTACATATGGGCAAAATGATATAATATTTGGGGTTCATTTTAAAATCTGCAAAGGGGGAAAACTCAAACTGATAAATAGTGGCAGTTGTTGTGACTCCATAATATGAGACTTTATTACATTATTTTTGTATATGTTTGACAGTTTCCTTTAAAGAAACAAAACAGTGGACTAGAGAATGACATGGTTTCCCAAACTTGCCTTATGTTCCATTCTAGGGTAGACAGTTGTGATCACATGTGAGATTATGAGCAGCTAAAAATCCACAGGCCATCTAGCTGCCCTTATTCCTAAGGACTGATGTGCTTCTGCTCAGGCAGCCAGGGCCTTCGCTCTTCTCCACACTGAGGTGGTCTGGACTGGGGAAGTAATGGTCTCTGTTCTTTCACCAGGCTTCACTGCATCACCACATCTCTGTAGCACAGACAGATGAACTTCTCCCTGCCAGGAATTCTCAGCGGGTTCCACACCCTCTGGACTCCAAGACCACATCAGATGTTTTAAGGTAGATTCCGACCAAGCCAGCATAGTCGTAGGTCTAGCTTTAAATGATAGTTGGTTGCTCTTGATTTTCCATAGTGTTTTAATTTAAATGTGGTTTCCCTGGAAAAGACGCTGCTCTTTGTGCCACATGCGGTGTCTGAGCAGCCCGTGTGAGCTGCCGTCCCCAGCAGGTGCCAGATGGGCGTGTGGTCTGCTGCTCAATTAGGCAGCTCTGTGCAGTGTGTGATCTGCCTTCTGTGCTGAGGAGGCGACTCCTGGTGATGAGGAGGGCCGGGGAGGGGCGGTGAGAAGACAGTGTCCACAACTCCAGTCCTCTGCACCGAGAGTGCTCTCTCATCCTCCCTGACAGGGCATATAAATAAAACGACTTTAAATGACTTGGAAATTACAGTTAAGCGAAAACCCAATGAACATGAATTTGGCTACTAAGTCCTCTGGTGGAACACTATCTAATGAAAAGATCATGTAAGCTTGGCATCTAATTAAAATTTTTTAGTAGCCACATTAAAATGATAAAAAGAAACCAGTGAGGTTACTTTTTGGTGGAGTTAATCTTAATATATTGTTTGGCTTCACATATCCCAAATACTATTCCAGTACATAATTGTGTAAAAATGCTCTGAAGCTGCTGCGTGCTCTCTAACACAGGAGTGCCTTGAGCCGAGTATCTGCACTGACAGTACATCTCAGCCCAGACCTGCTCTGGTCTCTCCACAGCCCCACATGGCCAGTGGTTACTGAAAGGGACAGTGCAAGTCTGACCAGGAGGGGACCTGAGCAGGGAAGACTGAGGCCTTTGCCCTAAGAATGGGGTTGGGCTAGAGTCAGCCACCCTTCCTTTGTTGTGACCTCCGCCCTGACCTGTGTACTCTCTTTGGCAGGTTTGTTTTGGAGCAGTATAACGCCCTGTCCTGGCTCACGTGCAACCCGGCCACCCAGGACCGTACTTCCTGCCTTCCCGTCCACTTTGTGGTGCTCACTCAGTTGTACAATGCCATCATGAATATACTCTAATTGGAAAGCACTTGTTCTCTCTGGCTCAGTTCCTTCCCCCGCAGCCTCAGCGTGAGGAACCTGCTACACTCTGCAAATGCCCTACATCCTTCTCTGCAGACCACTCTTCACAGTCTTGCACTGTGATGCCTTCCAGCAGGCACTTGTCCACTCTGCAGTCTTCATTACCACACTGACTCCTTGACACTTTTCTCGTGGACCTGGAAACTTCCGTAAGCAGTGACTTCCAGCCAATGTGTGGTGTGTGCAGCCCCAGCCGCTTAGCCACAGGAAGTGGTAGTTGGTGGTGGCTTTTAAGAGGGGAACAGAAGAGACAGTGTCCTTTTGCACAAGAGTCTGTGTTCTCAGCCTCTGTTTAAAGATGGGGCAGCCCCGCCCTTTGGATGAAATCCTCTAGTTACTGGTATATGGCCTGTGGGTTCCCTGAACTCCATAACTTGGGACTTTTTACAAATAAGAACCAGCTCAAGTACATGATTTCTTCCTGGGGTTTCCTTCTCTAGTGCTCCCATCCAGATTGGCATGAGTGCTTTGGCTGACTTCCTACCTGTGTATAGATACAAAAGGTCTGGAGACAGCTTTGTTCTGTTTATTTATTTTAAGTTGTTTTGTCATATGGTTTTTGTGACTTTTAATTTTTTAACTCTTGAGGACCAGGTACAGTAGCTGAAACCCAACTCAGATCCACCATAGGATTCTTTGACTACATACCTCTGTCCTAGAAGCCGGAGAAGGAGTGAGAACAAATTGGGGAGATCATGCCTAAGACGTAATACATTCAAAACCACCCAGCAATAGATTTTGTTAAGAACAAAATGGGTTTTAAAAGTTCTGCCATGCTGCGCGGCCAGCATTCATGAAGGATGACACTTTTTTAATGAAGGCAGTCGAGCTTAGCCAGAGCCGCGGAGGCAAGTACCTTAATCAGTTTTCTATAGTCACACGGAAACACATTTTCTAGTGAATTCTTACTGAAAGCCAGGTCTCTCCTCCCATTAGATCAAAAGGGACTCGTGTACATATCACAATTGAAAGTGTTTGCTCAGAAAATCAGTTATAAATATGGTAAATTTTTTCTGGACCATAGGAATATTATTTCAAAGAAATATCACAATTTAACCATTAATCTAGTACTTGAAGTTGAGCCTTCATGGTGGGACTTTTTTAAAAATGCCTTTTTAAAGCATTAATGGCTAATTGAAGTATTTTATGACTCCTCATTCCGGGCCCAGAGGGTTATCTTTGAAACCCTGTTTCTAACCTTGTGTTGCTGTACGTGTTTCTGTCTGAGCGCGGTGGGCATGGTCCGGCCTCCCAGGAGCCTCTCTGACCAGGACCAGGCCAAGCTTTGAGCTCTTGTCAGATGTGGAGAGAATCATGCAGATTTTAAAGTTCTTCCAAGAGACTTCTATGTCCTGGTTATTAACAAAAAAGGAGAAATGTAATAATTGATATGATTTTGTAAAAGTATTTTTCTTGAAATAATCTAACGTTTAAAACATTATATTAAAAAAAAAGTTGTGTGGTGGGAATGTGAAAGCAGAGAAATCACTTGTAAATGGATAATTGTGTTCTCTGTACCACCAATTGCAGGGGGTGGGGTCGACTTTCGCAATGTATAGGTTAAAAAATCTGATATATCAAACCATTTGTATCTAATGTGTACAGTGTAAAATTGACTTTAAAAATATTGCAGTGCTATTTTTTCTTAATCAGAAAGGAAAATTCTCAAGGCCTTTTGAAGAGCATAAGATGATGAAGATTGTAAACTTGTATAAAATTATCTTGGTGAGAAGACAACTTGTAAAGTAGATATTTGTAATCTTTTACCACTTTGGGGTTGCTTTTTTTCCCAAATTCATCAGAACTTTGAACTTTTTTTTTTAAATGGGCTGTTTTTAATGCAGGGGCTTTTCTTCCCTAGAAACCCAGTTCTAAGCAAAAAAAGAAAAAAAAAATACAAAAAACAAAAAACCCCTATAAAAAATTTTAAAAAAGGCAACAAAGGGTAGTTTTCATCTGGTGTCTTTTATTTAAGTTTTTTAAGTTAAGAAAAGCTGGTGACATATTTATACGTTTTTGTGCAAAAATAAATGAATGGCAATAGATTTTAAAAAATCTTATTATGTACTTCTGTGTGAAAAAGTCTGTATAATATTTCCCTTAAATATGCATTATTTTACTTGTGAGTTTTTTACTGAATTAATCTGAAATGTACAAGCCCTGGATTTGCTACAGAGTGAAAAGTTATTTTATTTTTTTTTATTTTTAATTTTGGAAATTCTGCAGAAATCTGAACTCTTACCATGGGTTGAACTAAAAAGGGGAAGCGGGAGGGGAGAAGGGTGGGAGGTCCAGCATGCTTGTATGTATATTTCAGAACCTTTTTTAAATGTAAAAGCTGTACATTTCTGGGAACTTCTGAATTTCTTTTGTTTCCTTTTTTCCTTCAAGCATTTTGCAGTGAGCTTCTTTTATATATAGCAAACAATTTGAAAGAATACAAAAATATGTGAAATTCATTTAAAAAAAAACTACAGTATAGCGCTGGTACAGTACACTAAAAGACTTTGATAAAAAGAAACAATGATAAAAGGCCTCCATTTTAAATGTCATTCATATATACCTTGTGGATGAGAGCTATATACTTTTACACACTTTTTTAGAGGAATAAATTATTGAATTACTGAAACTTTGAGTGGCTGTTTTCCCTCCTACCCTGTCTCTGCAATGAAATGACCTACACCTGCTCAGAGGTGTACATGTGACGGCTGAAGCTCAGGTTTCACGGGCCGTCCCGCTGCTGCTGTTTGAAATGAGCTCCAATGAGCTCCGCTCCAAGCACAACTGCAGTCTGAAGTCAGAGGTTAGATGCCAACACACAGGGCTTGAGCTGGAAGCCCTGATGCTTAGATCCTTAACTGTTGTTTTGAGCAAGTCAGATTTAACAGTGTATCCTACCTGTAAGGTTGCAGCCAGCCCTGGAACAACTTAGAAGTCCCTGTAAATGTTGTACTTCCTTTCTTCTGACTGTCCCGGCCAGTTTCTTTTTGATGTTTCTTAGAAATGACAGGGATGTCTCTCTGCTGTTTGTCCAGTTTGTAGGCTGGGGACGGTAGTTTGCTGTTGGCACACCACTACAAGTGAGCCCCTTGCTGAGGGCACGTCCTCTGCCTGCTGTGTTGTGGGTCCACACAGTAGGAAAGACCACTCATTCTAGGGGGAGTCTCAAGGACTTGTTCACTAACTTTCCCTGGTGGAATCTCTCCCTAACCATGGGGAAGCCTTGCCGTACAAAGTTGAAGAATTTGAAAGGCTTTGCTTTTAATCACCTTCCGTCTTTTTAGAAGTGTACCTTCGGAACAGAGCATTGTCTGCACTTCAGAGAGGGCTCGGCCTCAGTTACCTTATCTACAGCTGAGCAGTGAGGGTGATTCGCTCACCGAAAAGCCGTGTCCCTGGTATTACGGTTGTATTGTTGGAGAAAGGCTCAGAAGAGTGAGGCCAGAGTCTTGGCTAAAGGGTAATACTGGTTTAGCCGTACCCAGTCACCACTTGCATCCTTCGCTGTTAGCAGCTCTGCTTGCCGAAAGTGTCAGGACAGAGCCACACATTTCCTAGATCCCTTGTAGTTTGGTCAGGTGAGTCCTGTGTCATCTAAATCATCAGAATCAGGGCATTTTTACAGGTGTTCATTAGCTTGACCCTTGGCTGCTACAGTGGGGGATGCTTTATCTCACGACCATTGTTGGCTTTGTGTATAGCAGCATTGCAGTGTTCACAACTGCTATTATCTCTACCAATTCAGCAACTCCAGAGAAACTCTTGGAGGTAGGAAAATGACCTGTGGACTGCATTGGAATGTTTGGGTAGTTAGAGGTTGGCTTGCCAAGGCACCTCCAGCCACGGGCAGTGCCCAGGCTCCATTCCCCCCAGTATGCCAAGGATGGGGTCACAGAGTTTTGTGTTCCTGCTAGTCAGGAAGTGATGGGACAAGGGATTTGTCACCGACAGGTACCAATGGGTTTTTCTTAGCTATAAGAAAACCCTTATGAAAGTGCAGTCGGACGTTTTTGAAAGCAGATTTCTCATGAGACCTAGTGTGGAATGTGAGCCGCGCACCGAAAACATCTACCCAATTAACGCCACAATAAAAAGGGAACTCCTTCCTCTTTGGAATTCACGGAATGCTGCAGTCCTATCAAAATGCAATCATCATCTATTAATGTGCTATCTTGGTGTTAAATGTTTCTCTTGTTTTTATTCTCTTGATAGAGAAGTCACCCTGACAGTGATTATTTTGCCATTAATACCTGATGCAACACTGTAAGAAAATTCTGTGGTGCCAGGTAATTGCAAGGATGTAATGTTTGCCTTGAGCATTTAGCTGTGCTTGGAACCAGAATTACCAGTCCTCTTCTACTTTGCTTAAAATTCCCAGGTGACTTTAAAAAGATTCTCTCTTTTTTTGGGGGCAGGGATGCACATTGCTTCTGGCTGTAGAACTCACAGGGAATGAAGCAGATAAGTGGTTGATGAGGAAGTTCAATCTGTAGGAAGAAGGTTGGATGGAACTTGTGTATTTTCTCCTGAAGGTTATCTTCCTACATGCGTGTAAGATACGAGATGGGGAACCCTGCCCTGCACAGTAGCAAGCAAACTCCAAAAGCACATGACTCTTAGCCTGCTTAAACAACCTGACCTGGGCTGCCCCTGACCCAGTCGAGCCGTGGCTGTCCCAGAGAGCACCTGAGCCCGGCTGCTACTTGCGGCCTGCCTGTGTCATCCAGTGGGCTGAGCCTGCTTCAGCCCACCTGTTCGTAAGGCCAGAGAACAGGAAAATTGGCCACCCTAGTCTGCAATTAGAGGGAAAGAGAAACCCACCGGAAATATTTGCTGGGCAGAGGCAATCAATTTAAATAATTTAACATATAAAATAGCAATTGTTACTTAAGTTGAGCTTGAACGTTTTTCAGTAGGTATTTTCAAGTTAACTCTTACTGAAACCTCATCTGGTTCACTCAGGGCTTTTGATGTTATTACTAATCTATATGCATTGTTTACCTAAGTAATTTCCTATCTGCTCCTTTTAAGTAGGTGACTTTTAATTGTAGAGGAGACGGTATTTATATTACCGCAAAGTTCAAGAAGTGCTCTCTTGCCAGGTGTGGAGTCAGGTCATGCTTGCTTCCCAGGTTGAACTCAGGTAACCTTGCAGCCATTTTCTGTGGCACAGGGCAACGTCATCTTACGCGACAGTAACTTTATCATATATATGAAGGCACTGAGAAAATAGCATCGACGTATCTGTCAACAGTATTGATATGATTAAAAGATGACTTGTACCGCACAGGTCTGGAATGACTTACCAGTGCCTTCATCAGATCCGGGTGCTTTTGGAGGAGACCATTCAGAAAGACATAGAAATTTGTTTTTATGTTGTGCTGATTTGGGTTTTCTTCTGCCAGTGTTATCAATTTAGAATTTTTCAGGGTCGGCTCTATCACCGTGCAGTTATGCCAAAAACCCCATGAATTCCGACCCGTGGTTTCGATGGAGGATGCCCTTCCTGACTTCTAATACCTATGCATTGTCCCCCTTGACTGCTGCTCCTAGCAGTTGGCTACTTCTTTAGTGTTGATTTTTCCAAAGAAACAGCTCATGGATTTAACAATTCTGCTGCTTTTATCCTGCCTTTGTCTTTTATCCTTCAGAGGTTTTGTTTCGTGTTTCTTGAATTTTAATTGCCTGCTTAGTTAATTTATTTCATTTTTCTATAGTGCAGGCATTTACAACCTGGGGGCTTCTAGAAGTGTGAGGCCTTCAAATTATATGCAGAATTCTTTACATACGTGCATTTTCCAGGAGGGCTGTTGTCAGATTCTCAGATTTCACCAAAAAAGGGTATAAAAATTCTTGACCTGTGCTTAAATTGCCTACACGTGACAAGTGTTGACATTTAATGTTTTCATTTTATGTTTATACTCATAATTCCTTAAGTTTTGATCCACTTTTTTTTTTTGGCTTTTTGAGACAGGGTCTCACTATGCAGTTCAGGCTGACCTTGAGCTCACTTTGTAGCCCAGCCTGGTCTCAAACTCCCAACAATCCTCCTGCCTCAGCCTCCCGAGGATTACAGGTGTGTGCCACCACACCTGGCAGATCCACCTTTTTTTAAAAGAAAGGTTCTCTTTGGCATAAAGCCTGTCTTAACTATAATAGATACTCTCTTACTACAGTGTAACCTAGTAATGATGGGTTTTTACAAACATGCTTTGAAACCATCAAACCAAGAAGTGTCCTATTTCTTGGGCAGTACTGTTCAACAGAAATGTAATGTGGACCATAAATGTAATTTTATGTTTTCTAGTAGCCACATTAGAAAACAAGACAGATGAAGGTAATTTCAACAGTATATTTCACGAAGCATGTCCCAAATCTGACTATATTTCCACATAAAATATACAAATTAATATACTGGTTAGCATTCTTATTTTTGCAGTCTTTAAATCAGTGTTTGACATTTACTGCACATTTAAATTTGGAAGCTAAATCCTCAAGAATTACAGTAAAATACAGTCTTACCAAAACAACAGAGTTGGGTTTAGCAGAAAAAATATTTTACACTGCTTCAGTTTTTACATTTAAATCTTAATAAAATGTAAAAATTAGCCTTTCAGTCAGGCACACAGTGCAAAGTGCTGAGCTTGGGGCCCTGGGGCGCCTGTGACGAGGTGCGGGCGTCAGCCTCCGTGTCACTGAGTTCCAGCTGGACGTGCCCTGCGCATCTGTGGCCACCAAGTTCCCTCGCAGACGGATGGCAGGAGGGAAATTTCTCTCCTGAGTTTGGTTGGTCCTCTTTCCCCTGTGTGTTTCATTATCAGTGTGTACAGTTTTAATGAATGGTGTATCTGGTATATAATTACTCTGTACAGTGCCCCTTACTCTGCGTACTATTTGTTTAAGTTACCCTCTGATTACCACCCCGTCCTTCGGTTGGAATCCCAGTGTTACATTTCTGGCCATTTATTTCCCAGGGTGATTTTGACCATTTTGCACTTCCTGCTCTGTGTTACGCCCTGACATGCTGGGCTGTGATTATAAATATGCACGCATTTATTTGCGCGCTTTTTCTCTTCAGTTTCGCCTTTTCGTGTGTGGACTCTGCTGTTCACTTTTGGCACATTTGGGGAGGAAACCTCCATTTTCAGCGCTGAGTACCCCTAGTCTGCCCAAGACCTCACTGCGCCCCTGTTCCACTGCCTGTCTCCTAGTAAACAGCACCACCTCGTCCTGTTGTTGTGCACAAGGAAATACCCGCTGAGGGCACGGGACTTCCCCTCGGGCTGCTTTCTGTGGACACTCACCCTTCAGCTGTGGGCGCCCTTTAGTTACAGGCTCCCTCCCAACACGAGGAGACTACACGGCCCCCATGCCACCCACCAGACTCCGCGTGCTCCTGTTACACGGAGCCTTGCACATTCGCACAGTGCATGCATCGTTTGTGCAGGTAAGTATCCTGTGTGTGCCTTGGATGCCAGGCTTGTGCTCACGGCAGGAAGTGGGCCTGAAGCTGAGCAGCTTGCTCAGCTCCAGGCTCTTGCCATGTCTGGGTTACCGCTTGCCTTGGCCAAAGGCCACACATTTTCTCCTGCCCAGTTCTGTCCACAACTGAGCTTCCCCTCACATAGACAATGTCTTGTCAACACCGCTCAGTCTTTCGTTCACCCGTGGATCCTTCCCAGCTCTCAGCAAAGCCTCCTCAGTCCTTACCTTCCAGGAGTGCTAACCTTTTGATGCCCGGGTACCCAGGACCTGAGCAGGCAGAAGGTGGGGCTGGGGAGCAGTTGCATATGCCCGTGCCACCCCTGGTGACCAGATCCAGGCCCCGGTGTCCCACACTGTGAGAAACAACTTCTTTTATGGCAGGCAAAAAAGGCAGCCTCTATGCCTGCGGCCACCCTGGCCACGTCCTCCTCCCATGCTGTTAGAGAATCGCCAAGCCCCAGACTCCCAGATCTGTGGCTGTGGCCTCCATCTCCCGTAATCCACTCCAGACCAGCATGGAGCTCATCCTTCGCTCAGATTCTGGCCTCTCCTGCTCTACACTCCAGACCCAGTGTCATCTTGAACCCCTCTCCCCTTATCCCTCTTGCCCAGTCACTGATTCTCCACAGTGAGGGTCTACAGGCCTGTTCCAGCCTGACATTGCAATGCCACAAGGAGCTACCCCCATGCCCAGCCCCAAGCA
Organism: Dinomys branickii; assembly: GCA_004027595.1. Taxonomy (NCBI): domain Eukaryota; kingdom Metazoa; phylum Chordata; class Mammalia; order Rodentia; family Dinomyidae; genus Dinomys; species Dinomys branickii. The sequence goes on along the minus strand of PVLD010004907.1, from coordinate 23,109 downwards.
GCTTACATGCAGTGGCCATGCGAGGAGGGTGGTGGAGGCAGAGTCACGGAGGACCAGGACTTGTGTGGCCAGTGAGGAGGGGAGAGGGACAAAGTCTTAGACTACTGAAGAGCAGGGCCAACAAGACCGGGGGATAGCCAAGGCAGGTGTGGGATATAAGCAAGTCAGGGATGAGAAAGTTTCTGGCCTGGAAGTGGGCAGATGGTGTGATCGCTGGAATCAGGGCAGCCACTGGTGAGTACTGAGAACAACGTAAGGGGAGGCAAGGCAGAGGCCAAGTCTCAGAGCTGGAACAACAAGGGAAAAAGGCAGGCACCAAGAGTAGGGCCTGGGCTAGCTGGGCCTGGGCCATTTGCTCTTTGAGAGTCCTGAGCCCCCAGAAGAGAGGAGGGAGGAGTGAGCCTTGGCGAAGGCTGAGGGAGAGCCTGGCAGGCAGGCGCTGTCTGCCTGTGAAGGAAGTTCTCTGTGGGTGGAGCAGCTGTGAGGTGAGCCTTCAGGAAGGTGAGTGGCTGGAGAGCTTGCGTCTACAGTGGCCGGGGAGGGCCATAGAAGCCATCTCCGTGCCCTGCTTGAGGACAGTGAGGAATCAGATGTCCAGGGTTTCAGTCAGGAATCCTCTTCTGCCCACGCCCTGTGGCTGAGCGGGCTGGAGCTCTGGAGCATCCTTGGCTGAGGGCCTCTTCAGGGACGCAGAGGAGGAGGCCGAGGGGGACACAGTGCAGGAAGGTCGGCAGGAGGTGGAGGTGGCGACCGCAGATCTCATCCTTGTTAACAGCGGTGCCTCTGCCTGATGCACATCAGACACACTTAGAGGCCAGCTCTGGGGCGGGGGCGCAGGGCAGGGAGCACCCCAGACTCTCCTGTTTCCTGCCAGGTCTCCGCGACTGGCCCAGACCCAATTCTACCTCCTGGGTCCCTCTGGCTGCACCCCTGACCCTGACCCCTCACTGCCATGCAAGCAGCACAGGGATGAACTGGCGGGGCGCTCCCTCCCCTGTCCATAGCCACAGCCTCCCCAGCCCCTGACCCTGTCTCCTCAGTGCAGGCTCGGCCCCTCCTTGGGCCTTCTCATCCTCCAGAACGGTCCCTAAGGGCAGGGGCTGCACCCCAGGGTGACTCAGAGCAGGGCTTTCTGTTCAGGAAGAGGTCCTTGAGTGTTTGGCCTGGGGCTTGAACTCAGGTCCTTTGCACTGAGGTCCAGCCTCCGGCCCCCTCCCAGCCCCCGCCCTGCCCCCTGACTTTTTTTTTAAATTTTGAAACAGGGTCTTGCCAAGTTGCCTGGGCTGGGTTTGCGTTTGTAAACCTCCTGCCTCAGCCTCCCAGAGTGCTGAGATTACTGGCAAAATTTTTTTATTAGCTTTTCCATTTAAAATAATTCTAGCTAGCCACAGTGGCTCATGCCTGTAATCCCAGCACTCGGGAAGCTGAGGCAGGAGAATCATTGGGAGACCAGCCTGGGCTACAAAGTGAGCTCAAGGCCAGACGGAACTGCATTTAAAAAGACAGGAAAAAAAAAAAAGAATTCTGGACTGACAGAAAAGCTGCAGACACGGTGGCGAGGGGCCTCACGCGTCTCTTCTAGTGTGGACCCCTGTGCCTCCTACCGCGCCCAGAACCCCTCCCCCTGTCCCTCCCCCGCCCCCCAGCCTGTGCGCCTCGCCACGGACTCATCCAGCCCTCGCTCAGATTGCTCAGAGCTCCCCAGCGTCCTTTCTCCGGCCCAGGCTCCGTCTGGGAGCCCACACAGTGAGTACTCACTGTTGCTGCGCTGTGATGTCTTCCCTTGTTGGGAAGGGACCCCCACAGGTGGTTATTTTATCACAAGTTGGTTCCTCCCTATGGGCTGGTCCGGTATTTCTAATGGTTGAGTCGTGGTGATGGGTGAGATGAACACACAGCAACGTGGCTTTCTCGGTGTTAACTATAAGGTTCACGATGTCACTGGGTCGCGTTCACCTTCAAACCCACAGACATTTTTGTTATGTCCCAGATGTTCCACCAGGGGGCAGCATTTACCGACAAATCTTTATGGGCAGAGTCAGGGCTGACTGCAGGGCTGGATCAGTCCCAGGCCACTAGCGGGGCCCTTGCTCGGAGGTACAAGCGACAGCCCCAGCTTGAGCAAAGGTGCCAGGAGCAATTTATGAGTAGAAGATTGAGAAGAGAGGCTAGGAGACTTGGCAGAGTGTGTATGAGGTGTGTGTGTGTGTGTTTGGTGTGGTGCGTTTGGGGAGAGGGAGGCTTAATGCTTTCCGATACCTGAGCACCAGGTTAGAATTCAAGAAAGCCAAAGCCAAGGTCCTTCCTGTGGTGTCCCCACCAGCCACGGCCACACACACTGCAAAAGACCCGTGGGCCCGGGCAGGAAGCGACCCCAGGTGCGGCCACAAAGATTAAGGACCGGGACCAGAACCCCGAGCGGTTAAGTACCATTCCTCCTTAATTAATGTTTAAGAATAGTACAGACTGCACATGGGCATGAGGGAACTTTCTGGGGTGAAGAAAATATTTCTATTTCTGAAGCCCTGCACCTTGCACACTGCCCTCCCTAAGTGACCCCTGCTGTCCCTTCTTGAGGCAGAGGCAGAGCTCCGGACCTCCACCCTTGGCCGCCCTCCTAGCTCAGCTGCTTCAGGCCACAGCTGAAAACCCACTGTTCTGACCACTTCCCAGCCAGCCCAGGCCCACACGTGAGCCTGACCTCTCAGTCTCGACACTCCTTCCTGGTGCTTGCTGTGGGTGCCTAAGGTACAGGTTGCTAGATTTAGTAACTAGAAACACAGGTGCCCAGTTAAACTTAGTCTCACATAGATGACTTAGTATACAAAGGGTGATGGAAATACATGGTGAATGTTTACATTAAAAATGTATTGGAGTTCCAGGCGCAGTGGCATACGCCTATAATTCTAGAACTCAGGAGGCTGAGGCAGGAGGATTGCCACAAGTTCAAGGCAAGCCTGGGCTACATAGAGACCCTATTATTAAACACTTTGCCATTAATAAACTCTAGATACTCTCCCTCAGTTCCAACACACTTATCCTGCCATTCCTGTCATTGCTGAAGCAGTTCTGGAAGTCCTCTTTTGTGAGTGTCTCTACAGAGTGTGATAGAAAACAGTGGCTGCTGCTGAGTGCCAGACAACAGAAGGGCAGACAGGTTTGTAAACACAGTACAGTGTGTCATCCTTATTCACTGGATAGGACACCGCATGACTTCCAGATCTTCTCCAAAGTCAAAATGACCACAAAAGGGAAATGTTTTGAGTCAAAAGTTTTGAGTCAGGAGCTCAAGGCACCTGCAACAATGCGACTAGAGACTCTCATGTGAGAGGTCCTGCAGAACTGCTCCAGAAGTAGCAAGAACAATGGGATAAGCATGTTTAAGGTGAGGGGGAGTATTTTGGCGACGCTTCTTTACCGAGTTTTTAATGTAAGCATTCACTGTACTTTCTGATCACACCTCCGAAGTCTATCACATGGCATACTTCAGTGCTTACATTAAAGTAGTATTCTTTGTTTACCCCCAAAGCGTCTTAGGTTTAGGAACCTCACCTTGGTGCCTTCTGGGAGTTACTCTTTGCTTGTAGTTTGATTTCCATTGTGTCTGGGAGGGTGTTTCCGGAGATGGCTGGTGTGTGGGTCAGTTAGCTGTGGGGGGAGAGCCAGGCTGATTGTGGACAGCTCTAGCCAACAGGCTGGGGAACCAGTGGGAACAAAAGCAGGAGGAACACAGTCTCTCTCTCTCTCCCTCTCTCTCCCTCTCTGTCTCTCAGCTGCGCGAAGGCCATGATATTTTTGCCTCACCACAGGTCTAAAGCAATGGAGTGAGCTGACCATGGACTGAATCTTCTGAAACTGTGTACCCAAGTAACCCTCTCTCCCCTTGTTTTCCCAGGTATTTCATCACAGTGACAGAAAAATAACATATACCTATTCGTTTGTTCATTCATTCATTCTTTCATTCATCTGTCCATCCATGTGAACACCTTCCAGACGCCTGGCACTAGTTAGGGAGTCATAGATAACTAGCTCTGTTCTTGCCTACAAAACTCCCCCAGACTGATCAGAGAATCAGTAATTGCCAGCGATTGTTCTACCTAGAGCTGCCGCCTGAGTGTATCAGAAGCACAAGATGAATACAGCTCAGGAACGAGGACATATCACAGGAGACGGGGCTGGACAAGATGACACTGGCTCTCAGCATGGCTGTGGCTGGTGGGCAGCATCCCCTGTGCATCACGGTGGGCATCTGGTCCAGGACTGGACTAGGGAACCCTTCAGAGTTCCCTGAGGTCAAACCTCCACCAGCTACACAGTCACTGAATATCTACCATGTGCCACCATGTCCAGGGCATTAGGCTACAGCCAAGGTCTCTCCCCGGATGGCGTGTGTGATCTTGGGGGAGCTATAATAGAGACGCACACAGAGAAGCGGGTGTGTAATTTCAGGGTCTGGAACAACGGATGGAGTGAAGCGGAGCCCTGTGGCGGGGTGACAAGGGGCAGGGGGAGGGTGTGTGTGCGTGCAAACGTCCACTTCGTGTGCACCAGCTCGTGTCATTTTCTCACCAGCCCAGAGATGCTGGAATCACGGTCCCACCTGGCTGATGAAGAAGCTGAGGTACAGTGAAGTTACCCTACTTTTACCCTCTGAGTCCCGGTTTCTCACTTTAAAACGGCGGCCCTTACATGGTTGTGAGAGTTTGTGACCTATGAAGACTTTCGGGGCCTAGTTGCTGTCTAGGAGCAACTTCTGGCCATGGCAGCTACCGCTGTTGTACCTTTGCTGATGCTTGGGTGGGCCACTGTGATCCTCTGTTTCCCCCATAATAATGGGCCCTTCTTGGTCTGTGGGTCCCTAAAGTGGGAGCCGTGCCTCAAGGATGCCTGTGTCGCAGTGCTTGCACCGGATCTGGGTGTGTGGCCGCAGTAAGCCCTTCCTTTCCTTCCCCGGCTGTCTGCCATGGAGAATTTCTTTCCTAAGGGAACATCTTTGGGCACCTATCAAGTTACCTTGATGGCTGCGTCATTTATTTCCACTCCATCCCTGTCTCGATCTGTGTCATGGTTTGAATGTGATGGGTGCCCCCCAAAGACTCATGGGCTGAGGGCTTGGTCCCCAGTGCAGCCATGTTCAGGATGGGGCCCTTGGAGAGGCGGCTGGGTCTTGAGGACTGTAGCTGGTTTCTTGGCTGCCACGAGGTGAGCAGCTGCCATGTCCTTCTGCCATGGTGCTTCTGCCTCTCCACAGTCCTGACAGCAGTGGAGCCAGCTGACCATGTACCAAAACTGTGTCGTAATAAAACTATCCTCATTCAAGCTGTTTTCCTTAGGTATTTTGTCACAGCAACAAAAGCCAACTTTACAGTCAATCTTCTGTTGCTAATAACATCATACCACAGGCTGGGTATTTGATGAAGCAAAGAGGCCTGTGATAGCTCACAGTTCTGGTCCCAGACCACAGGGCTGCTTTTGGTAATGGCTTTCCTGCACGGAGAGAGACAGGAGCTCACGAGAGCCCCAGCCAAACTGCTATTCGAGCCAACCCATCCTTGAGATGACACATCAACCCATTAATCCACGAATCTATTAATTGCATGAATATAATCCTCCCACCAAGGCAGAGTCTTCATCACCTCCTAAAGTTCCCACCTCACAATATCTCAGAAGGGGGATTAAATTTCAACATACATTTTAGAGAGAACACATCACATGTAAACCCATATGTCCCGCTCAACTGGAGGTCAGACTCACTGGGTGCCGAAGGCCTGGGATGCTGCTGGCTCTGTCTCTCACCCTGTCACGCCGTCCACGAGCTCAGGGCGTGGCAGTGCTGAGGACACACTTGGGTCTCCAACCGTAACTCTGACTTTTTTGACAGTTGTCTTCCTGGCAACACTGGGAACTACCAACCTGATATAGCATATAGTTTTCTCACAAAATATAGACTAATTCTGGTTCACAGATAAGAACCATCCCTTTAGATGAAAGTCTCAATTTTCTTTGTGCCATGGCTTCCTTTGCATTCCATGGACCCCCGTGTAGAGTGACAGTCTTAAATGCTTTAAATAAGATTCTAAAAGGAATAGATAACTCTGTTTCAACATCATGTGTACAAAATAAATTTCTGATATAGTAATGAATGGACTTCAAAATGAATGCTTGAAACAAGATTTAGAAACAGAGTTAATTCAACCATGACCCTGATGCAAACAGGACAGATGAAGAGCACATTAGCAAGCTACAATGGGTGGTGATATCTGGAATGCTATCCAAAGAGAGCAAGAGTCAGAAAACAAGCAAAAGAGGTTAAAAGGTCTTGAAGATGAGTGAGAAGGTATTGCAAACATGAAATAGGAATTTTAGCGGAAAAAAAAGCAGAGAAAATTGGACCTAAGCATCATTCAAAGGGTATTTTTTCATAACTGCTGAAAGACATGAATCCTTGGATCCAAAATGTGCAATTATCCTCAGGTGGGATAAGTAACAGTAAATTTATGTCATTATACAAATACACATCAAATACTGAAATCAACTGAGAGGATCTTAACCAATTCAAAGAGCAAGGTTACCAACAAAGCCCTACCGTTAGAATTTTGAACGGCAATAGGAGTTAAAAGTACTTATCTTCAGTGTGCTGAGTACAGTAATGATAACATGAAATTCTATACCTAGTGAAACTATCACCCAAGAATGAGGGTTGAAATAAACCCTTCCAAATCAATATGAAAAACAAAAGTCAACCAGCATGCTGAGATAACCACTAATGTGTGTTCTTCGGGAAGAAGAAACAAAATTCCAAGGAAACAGTGAAATATATGAAGCGATGACAAAACTGGTACAGCTATAGGTGAATCTACACGGACTCATTACATAGAACAGTAACTGCGGTGAATGTTTTCGAGGACATAGACCCTGCGGAAACAACTGCTGAGAATAATCTGAATAAAAGCGTCCTTCAAGTGGTATTAATTTAAGTATCCACAACTGGCTTGAAACCAAGGAGACACATTAACATTTTCAGTGTTGACACGAATGTAATTGGCCCACAGTGTACAGCATCTGAACCATGGAAATGTAAAACAGGAAATAAGGAAAACTCAGTCCATCTGGTATAAGAAACAAAAGGATAAAGTGTGACAAATAGCATAAAAGCGAGATGTTAGAAATAGATTTAAATATATCAGCAGACATAATACGTCTAACTATGTCAGTAACATCAATAGAAGCTGTTGTTTTATTGGAATAAAGCAAAAATAAAATACTAACGAGCTATACATTGTTTATCTTAAACAACAGCTTAAATAATAAGGGCACAGGCAGATTTGAGGTATAGGGATAAGAAAAAAATAGAAGCCAGGCAAACATTAAGGGTAAGCTTGTATAACTGTTATTATCCGGAAAAAAAGGACTTTAAACAAATAGCACTTCCAGAAATAAAGAAGCTTACACTGTGATGTTAAAAGACTTAATTCCCAGGAGAGCTAGAATAATTTTAAACTTATGCACACTTAATATATCCCAAAACCCACCATTACAGTGGAAGAGTTTAACATGCCTCTTTTCCATAATTGAGAGATGAACCAGACAAAAAGTAAACAAGAACATAGAAAATGGGAGCAACACAATTAACAACCAAGATCTAATGGACTCGCATAGAACCTGCAATTAGAGATGACACGTCCTTTTCAAGCATTTACAAAAAGAGAATCACATCCCTGGGCCACAAAGGAAGTCCCAGTGGTTACTGGGAGACTTGTGCCAAAGAGGGAGAGCAGAGGATTCTGGGAACATGGCTGCCTGACAATGGCCTCCATCACCTCAACCCTCAACTCCCAACTCTTTGTATCTCCTGCACTGAAGCAGCTGCTCATACCTAACTAACACCCAGTGACTGTGATCAAGACCATGGGCTCCTCTGGTATCTACCTGATGTCTCCTTGGTGGCTTTATGTCCCATGGACTAAACAGCCAATAGAAAACAAAGACATGGTCTTGGGCCAAGGTCAAGACCGCACTGGATCCCAGGAACCCCCACAGTGGCTGTTCATCTGCCTCCCCTTGACAAGTTAATGGGTACAAGGGCTGAGAGATTCCTGCTGGACAGGGAAGCTAAATGACTTATTCTGTGCTCCAACACTCGGACAAGTACAGTCACTCAGCCGAGGGGGCCCGGCAATGTGTGGGACCACCCACTCCCACAGCTACAGCAGCAGAGCAGGAGCTGAGAACTACAGCCTGGCGGCCAAATCCACATGCCGCCAGCTTCATTTGCTTTTGAAAGATTCTAAATCATTTTTTAGAGCTCTTCTAGATGCATAGTAAAATTTAGGGGGGGGTACAGAAAATTCTCATGTACTGCACTCCCCTAACATGTTGAGCCTTTCCCACCATCAGCACCCACACCAGGGCACCCCATCCCTTATGACCGATGACCCCTTAGTTGGAATCCAGAGTGTAGTCCATCGTATTGAGGGCTTGGTTGTCAGCTGATGGGATTTGAGGAACCGAAAGGGTCGTGGAGGCTCTAACTTCATCAAGTAGATTGATCCACTGTTGGGAGTTGCGGCTCGGTGGGCTTAAGGAGGCAGAGCCTAATTGGATGTGGTGGAACATGGCAGTGTGTCCTTGGGGACTGTATTTCATCCCCAGCCACTTCTCTCTCTGCTGCCCCCTTCCTGGCTGTCACAGGCTGAGCGGATCTTCTCCCACGTGCCCTTGTGCCTGCTGTTTCCGCCTCGTTGCCAGCCAGCCATGGCTGAAACCCCTGGAACCGTGAGCCCAAAGAAACTTCTCCTGCGTTGTCTCAGGTATTTGGTCACAGAGATGTCAAGATGACTCATGCAAGACCCTACAAGGACATGCTGTTATCACCCCAAGGCCATGGCTGGCTCTGGGGCTCACTCCTGTGTTGTACATTTTTTGGTGTTGTGTTGCACACTGGTTTGGATGTATGTGTAATGATACGTACCACCATCATGGTATCACGCACAGTCATTTCACTGCTCAGAAAAACCTGTTTCACTTGCAATCCCTGGTGGCCATAGTCCTTTTCCCTGTCTGCAAAGTTTTGTCTTTTTCTAGCATGCCATAGAATTAAAGTCATATGGTTTATAGCCTTCCCAGATTGACTTCTTTGGCTCAGTGATATACAGGTAACATTTTTCCTTATGCCTTTTCTTGGCTTGATAGCTCATTGCTGTTTAATGTTTGAATAATGTTCCGTTACCTTAATGAAGCACAGCTTACTTCTCCACTCACTTATTGAATGGCGTCTCGGTTGCTTCCAAGTTTGGACAATTACGATTAAAGCTGCTGTGAATGTCTCGTACAGGTTTTAGTGTGGGCAGAAATTTTTGACTCCTTTGGGTAGATACGAAGTAGTACAATTGCTGAATTGTACAGGAAGAGAATGTTTAATTCTGTAAGAAGCCATCCAATTGTCTTCCGAAGGGACCGTGGCCGTGTCCTTCCCCAGCAGTGACTGAGAGTCCTGGTGCGCCACACCCTCACATGTTCTGTGTGGTCAGTGATCTGGATCTGGCCATTCTAATGGGTGGGTGGCAGTGCTGCACCTTGCTGACATTTTAGCTGCGTTTCCCAATGTGGACCATCTTTTCCCTTGCCTTTTTGCCATCTGTAGTTCTTCTGTGATCAGATACTTGTTTTCTTATTGTGCATTTTAAGAGCGCTTTGCGCATTCTGATGACAGTCCTTCATGAGCATTTTCTTCTAATCAGTGCTTTGTCTTCCCATTCTCTTGACATTGTCTTTTGCAGAACATAAATTTTTCATTTTAATGAAGTCCAGTACACCAGTTCTCTCTCTCTTGGCTTTGACGCCTGGCTTTGATGCTGGGTCCAAAAAGTCATCACCAATGCCAAGGCACAGGGTTTTCTTCCACCTTATCTTCTGGAGACTTATGTGCTCCTTGGCTCCTTTACTGAGCTTCTGCTGGGTGCAGTAGACATTCTCTGATTTCTCTTTCACTCTGCTCTCCTCTCTCCTCTCTCTACTTCCTCCTCCTCCGCTTCTCCTGCTCTGGCTCTCCCTGCCTCTTCTTTTCTGTGCTGCTCTTTCGTAACCAATCCCACAGCTGCTTTCATCAGAGGGGGCCAGCTCAGCATGGGCACAGGCCTCCTTTAGGGCCGCCCTGGAGAAGACATCTGGGCTGTGTGCTGTGTGGAGAAGCAGGGGAAGCTGCATGGCCACCCTGCTTCGTGCAGCTCCCTCAGAGCTGGTGACCAGGGCCGGACCAGAGGAGCCCGCTGTGCAGTGCAGCAGGTGGGGAGTGCCTACTACCAGCCAGCTGTGCCCACCTGCCGGGCAGCCCTGCCTGCCCCTCCCCACCTGGGAATCACTGGGAGAACAGAGCGCGTACCAAGCACTAATGGAGTTAAAGCCTTCCTCATCTCAGGTGTAAATGGGAGATTTTTATTAGGATAAGAAGGAGGTGAGAGGGTGAGGGCCTGAGGAAGGGGCAGAAGAAGCAAAGGAAAGAGGGGAGGAGGAGGAGAAAGATGAGGGTGAGGAGAGGGTGCAGTGGGGGAGACGGGGAGGGTGGGGGGCTGGGAGGGCTCCTTTGGGTCACCTCCCTGCAGGGGTGATTCACACTTCCTGGAAGTTGGTATTGAGAATCTGGTAAGCAGTAAGAATTCTAATGAATACACAGTTCCTGATCTAGATGGTCCACCTTTCAGCTTTGTGAAAGTGATTCTTTGCAGTGGATGGTTCTGCCAAGCTAGGATGTGCTGGGTGCATTTGTTGCACTGTTTTGTTTTTTGAGACAAGGTCTTGCTTTGTAGTACAGGCTGGCCTCGAGCTCATGGCAATCCTCTTGCTGCAGCCTCCTTAGTGCTAGGATTACAGGTATGCGCCACCATGTTCAGCTTATTCCATGTTTGACTTGTAATATTTTCAGTTTATGCTGGGTTTATGGGGAGGGAACCCCTGGGTAGTCAAGGAGTACCTGTACAGGAGCAGAGATATAGGGTGCCATGATCACCTACCCCGAGGGCTGAGATTGGGAGCCACGCCCTTCCTCACAAGCCTGAGACCCAGGGCCTGCTGGCAGGTAATGACCACTGTCCCCTGGATGGCAAAGAGGCACTGTATTGCTGAGCTGGTAGAACTTTCTGGAAATCAAGGTGTCAGAGAAGACTGGTGTTGGGAAGTTTCTCATTAAAAGCACTTGAGTAGAAAACTGCTGGGTAGGGGGCTTGCTGGCTGCTGGCTTCCATGCATTGCAGGAGCTGGTGTTGGAGAGGCCACCTGCACTACGGTGGCCAGGTTCTGGGGAAACCGTGTGCATGGTAGGAGCCTCCTGCTGGGGAAAACGGTTTGCACTTCAGGTTCTGGCCACAAGGGGGCGCCCTGGAGATACCGGAAGAAGTTCATGGCATCTGGAATCAAAGCCCTTCCTCCTGCAACGTTTCTTCAGCGCCACCACCCGGCAAAGATGCATTAAAGACCCTGCCAGAAAAAAGTATTTAAAGGGCCCAGATTCCTCTGCACAGAGTAGGCAAAAGGGTGATTTGGACCTGAAAGGCAGTAACGGCCCAGTCTAGTTCGAGTCTTAGTTGTCATATGCATCTCAGTGTACCTGCTTTTGTTTTCTATAGAGCAAATCAACTTTATATTCCTCCAAACAAGATACAGCTCTGCTTTCTGTGAGTCAAGTTGTCACTTTTTACTCCAAAACGAGGAGATTCACTATCCTCAGAACCATCTCTGGGGCAGAAAGGTCATTCCTGAAACTCAGTCCCAGCTTACTGGCTATTCCGTTACCTAAAGGCTGAGTTGTAAGGATAACTTCTAAAAACTTGTGTATAAAGCAAAAAACAAAGCTGAACATTGCCTGACATCCTAGAACTCTGGGAGGCTGAGGCAGGAGAACAGCAAGTTGGAGCCCAACCTGGGCAACTTAGAGACTTAGTGAGACCTTTTCTCTAAATTAATTAATTAATTAATTAATTAAGAAAACGGCCGAGAAGGTAACTTAGTGGGAAGAGCCTGGATTTAATCCCCAGTACTCCATGAATAAATAAATAAATAGTTATTTAAACACAAACATCCACATAAAACAAGTGAATAAAAAAAATGTGCAAAGCCCTTATCGCGTTTCTGTAATCATGACAGCGAGGCCAGAATTGACCCGGAAGTCTTCCCTCTTCTACAGCTCATGCATATTTGCTCCACTCCATCAGAACTGCAGCTACGGGGGCCCCTCACGCGGCATAGGGACCCAGACGTAAGTTCCCAGCCGTCCTCACGCTTTGCAGCTATGCTACTCTCCCCCCGAAGCCTTTAGAATCTGGTGTGGAAGTGCTAAGAGGCATCCAGACAGCCCCCTGGGTCTTCCTTGTCTCCAGTGGGTTGCAACAAACCATTATCCCCTTAGTGGTTGTTGGCTCATTTTCCGGTTCTGTAGGGTCGTCGCTGTTCCACTGGCCCAAGTTGGAGGGCAGCTCGTACTGTGGCCTGCATGGGCTGCAGAGCCTTCTCTGAGTCTGGTCTCCATGCAGAACTGGAAGTTATGTGGGAAGCTCTGCAGATAGGTCAAAGTGGTGCCCTGCACTGTGCTCTGTGTGGCCTCCAGAATCCCAGCAGGTCCCCCAAATATTGTCCCTCCTTTGAACTGTAGGTGGTGTCTAGTGAGCCCCAGACACTTCACACAGAGGCAGGTCCCTGCATTTGTGTGGGATTCACCGCCACCCTCTCACTGCCATATCTTTCTAGTGTATCTCAAGTGCTTACTACTCAGCAGATCTAATCAGCATGCTTTTGCTGTCCTGAAACAATGACATCCAGACCTCTGTGGACTGTACTTTTGCAGAGAACAGGGGAATTGGCACAGCTCTGAGGCAAGGCTGTGAATGTGCACTGCTGGCCCTGCCAGAAACAAGCAGGGCTGAGATCATACTTTGGAAGCCCTGGTGCAGGGCAGCACAGGGCCTGGAGGTCTGAGTCGCAGACCCTGGCTCTGGGTCAAACCATTTCACTTCTGAGCCTCAGTTTTCTCATCTATAAAATGAAGAGTTGTATGTAATATTTTATTTATTTGCACAATATTTATTGTGGAAGCACAAAATATCAGCAACCTTGTGGTGGGGAATTCAGTGATGACCAAGAAAGACACTCTTTCCTTATTCTACAAACTCAGAACAGTCATCCTCTTATTTGGGGCAAGGGGCAGGTTCCAGGGTTCCCTGTGGCTGCCAAAGTCCACAGGTGTTCAAGTCTGTCCTATAAAGAGTGCAGTGTTTGCCCAGGGCCTATGCGCACCCTCCTATATACTTTAAATTGCCCAGTGAATGCCCGAGGCAATTAACTTACAAAGAGAAAGCTTTATATTGGCTCACAATTTTTAAGAATTTTTATTGTTGTTTTGTTTCTACACAGGGTCTCACTGTGCAGTTCAGGCAGGCCTGGGACCTGCTATGTAGTCCAGCCTGGGCTCTAACTTGTGACCTTCCTTCCTCAGCCTCCAGAGTGCTTGGATTCCAGGTGTCTGTCACCATGTAAAAGTGGCAGTCATATGGTTCCTGGGTGTGGAGGCTCCAGTCTTAGAGGAGTGGGCTGCATGCTGTGGCCCTCTCCTGTGAACAGCACAAGGTGCTGGGAGTGGGTGGCACAAGAAATCACTCATCTCCTGGTCAGGAAGCATAAAAGCAGAGGTGGGATGAAGTGGGGCCCCCAGCCCCCTTTGAGGGCTCACTTCCGATGGCTAAGGCCCTCCCACTAGGGCCTCCCCCAGCTTCTGCTGCCCCCAACGGTGCCACCTGAGGACAGAAAAACATGCAACCCCAGCATGTTCCTGCGATGGCCGGATTTAGGACTTTCCAGCGGTGCAATGAGTGGACCAGGGCATTAAGGGAACCTTATAGACTTAGAATATTTTTTTTGGTCTGTGGCTGGTTTACTGAGACATAACCCCAGGATATGCCAAGGAGCCTCTGTACCCATCTGCACCCCGCTCTTTGCAAACACAGCCACATCTTTATGCATTCTGCAGCCTTTATGTTTCAGACGCTGGGCACGGTAGTGATGGAGAGCTCGCCTCCCTGACTTCTCCACATGTTTCTCCCAGGGCACTTACCTAAGAGTGCAGCTGCTGAGTTGTAGAATGTCTATTTCCAATGTTACAAGTCTCTTTTAATGACATGCAAATACTCACAAGAATGAGACGCATACCATCTTGCTTGTGTGCTTTGTTAAAGCGGATCAGAAATACTAAACCACCAAGACAGCAGTGTGGATGAAGATGGCCAGCTTAGGGGCAGGTTTAAGACAGGCCTCACAGAGGTTGGCTCTGAGAGCGGGGTGCACCTCTGTGACCATGACACGTCCTGTGAGGATCATTTGCTACAAGGATCCTGGCAGCTGAATAGTGGCCTGTCTCAGTATTCAGATCCAGTCCCACTGTGGCTTAGTTTTTCTTGCTGACAAAAATCAGAGCTCAGCGGGGACAGGGATTATGGAAATAGGTCATGGCTCTGCTGTGCCTTGAAGACTGCTCAAATTTCTCCTCTGCTGGCTCCCATTTGCCCCGAATTTTCACCATCAGTGATTCTGTTCCTTGTGTGTGTCCTGGAAGTTGGGGCAGGGAGGCTTGCAAAAGTTGTGGGAGTCCTTTCCTTACACAGCAAATGAAGAGCTAGCGGGTTCACAATCTGGTTCCCATGGTAACAGTGACAGCACAGGTGGAAGGCTCATCTCTCATCATGGGCTGCTTCATACCAGTTTCCACTGGGTTCTAGCTTCCTAATTTTTTCAGCCCCCAACACCAGCCCCCTTCCTGCCCCAGGGCCTTTGCACATGCTGTTTCAGCCACTTGGATTAGTTTCATTCCCTTTCTGCTGGAAGTTTCTTAGCTTCTTTTAAGTTTTCTCCTTGTTATCTCCCCAGAGAGGAACTGCAGGTATTTTGTAAAGGTATTTTCTGAGTCCTCCAGAAATGAAGGGTTTGGATCTTTGCCGTTTAACTTCTCTACCTCTGTCTCCCCACCGTCTGTGATTTCCAGGACAGCAGAGATGGGCGGGCCCCAGACACCTAGGGCCTCACCTGGTGTTAAGGTTTTTGTGTGGATGCTCCCCTGCAAAGCCTCATGCGCTCGTGGGGGGGCGGGGCTTTTGGAGGTGATTGAATCTAGAGTTTGTGATTGGTTCACTGTCTACTGCTGGGATTATGGGTGTGAGGGCTACACTCGCCCTGGGACAGGCAGCCTGCGTACAAAAGAAGGGAGGGGGGAAGGCTTGCTCTCCCCCTTTCGCTTTTTTTGCTTTTGCTGTCTTCTACCCCCTTCAACTGTTGCCCGCTGCCATGTGCCACTGCGCCTTGGAGCCAGCTGTCTATGCACTGAAACCTCCACAAACTGTGAGAGAAATAAACCTTTCCTTCCTTAACTTTGGGCGTCAAGTATTTGGTTTCAGCAATGAGAGAAAAGTAACCAACGCACCTCACAGGTGGTCCCTAGGTCATCAAGGGACTGAACCGGGTAGCGCGAGCTGACGGCATGCCGTTCCGCAGACAGCCAGCAGGTGTCGCCACAGACCAGGAAGAGGCGCCCGGCGCAGCCTCACCTGTCCCTCACTTCCACCCCACGCCGGCCTCACCTGGGCCCTGGGGCGGTGGCGCGGGAGGCGGGCGTGGCCTGCCCAGCGCGAGAGCCCGGCCAGCGCGGGCAGGTGGGGCGGGAGACCGTCTAGATCCGGATGCTCGCGCTGGGGACTGGGAGTGCTGGTCCCCTGCCTTTGTGTCTGTTAGGCCTTGGCTGCTTTCCCCTGGCCCTAGAGCAAGCGCTTTCGCGCCGCCAGCCGGTTTGGACCTCAAACTCTCATCCTATTTCAACGTTTTGCTACCTTTTTCCTCCTCTCTTTTCAAAAGGTTTAGGAAAATACATGTAACACAGACACCATCACTTTCACTATTTTAATTAGCTAATGAGTGATACTTTCTGGTTTTTGGGAGACGGGCTCGCTATGCGGAGCAAGGCTGGCTTTGGGCTTGCTGTGGTTCTCCTGTCTCAGCCTCGCGAGTCCTGGGAATGCCCACCACGCTGGGCCCCACCCCTACCATTCTACTGTATAATTCAGTGTCATTCCTTATCACAGCCAGTGTGGCGTGGCCATCGGCACTATCTAGTTTCCAGACCTGCTCTCCACCTGCAAAGCGAAAGCCTGAAGCCCGGTCTCCCAGTCCGGCAACCGCCAATCCGCTTGCTGTCTCTACGGATTTGCCTATTCTGGGTACTTAATTTAATTGTTGGCGCACTGTCATCCCTGTCCCAGAGTGCCCTACCCCTATCTTTTCTTTACAGTCCCTTGGGAGCCTTCAAAGCAAAACCCATAAAAACCCGATGCCTGGGGCCCGCCACAGACATCCCGAGTTAATCGGCTTGTGATCTGACCGTGTATCTAGGCTTTTAGCAACTTCCCAGGTGTTTCGAACACACAGCAACATCCGGGACCCACTACCCGGGCAAAGCTCCAAATCCGGTGTCCAGATGGGTAGACTGATGGAGACGGGGGCCAAGAGGAACCTGCCCCGGGCTGCACAGCATGATTGAGGCTGAGCCTTTGTGATGGGCGATTCATAACTGCGCACATTTATGGGGAACACAGTGTTCTGGGACCCCTCCCCGCGTACTTAACAGTGGTTGTGGCTGTCTCCTGTGCCTTCCAGGCCTTGGGTGGGTTGGGCCCCACTGCTGGTGTCCGCAGTACCCCTGGGGAGGTGGGGACAGGGGCCCTCGGGCTCTTGCTTGTGCAACCCAGGCAAGGAGACCCCGGTGGATATCCCCAGCCACACTCTCCCAGTTCTTGCTAGGAAACCCTCAGTGGAAGAACGTGGATGCCTCCAATCTTTAGGGCAAGCGGCTTCAGCTGCAGAACGAGTCTCTATGCAATCATGGTGGACCCTGTTCATTGGCTTGTGGGAGGCCACATGACTCAGTTCTGGCCAATGGGGTGCACGGGCATATCTGCTGGGGCATGCTGGGAATTCCTCCCCTCTCCTCTCCCTGCTGCTGTTGGGGACTGAGGTAGGGTGTGTGTGGCTGGTGCTGTCTGAGTGTTCAGGTTGAGAAAATCACAGTGCTGTTGGGTCTAGAACTCCGTCATCCCGGCTGCAGATGAGCCTAGGTGGTCCATGCCAGACTCCTTATGCCGGAAATCAGACCTCGTTTTTTAAGGCAGCCACGAGACAGTGTTAATTCCAGCTGTCACTGTAGCAAGTTTCTCCCTCAAGGACAGAAGGGGCCCAGAGGCCCAGCTTTATTTCAACATTCTTTTCCTCAACCTGCACGCCCTGAGAAGCCTGAGATCCCAGAGGTTGTCACCCCTCTAGGGTTTTTATCTCCAGTGATAACGCTCTTGATTAAGGCCCCCTGGGTGTGGTGGCCCACGCCTGAAATCCCAGCACCCAGGAGGCTGAGGCAGG
This sequence comes from Dinomys branickii, assembly GCA_004027595.1. Lineage (NCBI taxonomy): Eukaryota > Metazoa > Chordata > Mammalia > Rodentia > Dinomyidae > Dinomys > Dinomys branickii. Next base: position 5,670 of record PVLD010004907.1, on the reverse strand, counting down.
AGGATAACAAGTTTAAGTCCAGCCTGGGCAGCTTAGAGATGTAGCATAACCCTATGTCAAAATAAACAATAAAAAAGGCTTAGAGATGTAGCTCAGTAGGAAGGTCCTGGGTTGAACTCCCAGTACCACAAAGAAAAGAAAAAGGTTCCTATTTTTAAACACTTCCTCTGTGCTAGTGCATTGAATATTATTTTATTTAATGCTCACAGAATGCCCTAATCATCCCGCAGAGGACTTGGGTCCTCTTTGTCACAGTTGAGACGGCATCTCAGGGGACTTGTCCCCGGGAGGTGGGGGCAGCAGTGGTGGTGGACACAGCCTTGCTCCCCAGAAAATCTTCCCTTCATGCTCCGAGCTTCGCAGCTCAGCTCTTTCCCATCGACATTGCACAGTGGTCACACAGGAGGTCCTGTGTAGTCCTCACTGTCGCTCTCACGCCTTTGGACAGGTCACCTGCTATGATTCACCATCTGCCAGTCATTCAACAAATATGTGCTGGACACCCACTAGGTCTGAAGGTCGCTCCTAAATGTGTGTGTGTGTGTGTGTGTGTGTGTTTGTATGTTGCAGGTGGACAAAACAGTCCCTGTCTTCAGTTAGTGCAGTGACAAGTGGCTTAAAGATGTCTTGGTCAACAGCCTGGTCTCCAGGGATGCTGAGTGAGGACTCCCTTTTTCCCATAGGTTGCCTCTCTGAGACTCAATGAAGCACATCTGTGAAATGGGTGCAGCCACCTCGGGCCCTTTCTTACTGTGGCGCAGTGCTCTGCAGTCTCCTGCAGGTGGATCTGTTTCCTCTTGTTGTGACTGGGGGAATTAAGCCCCTGCCGGCCCCAGCTCTCTTCCCTTCTCCAGGCTACAGAGCTTCTATGGGGAGTGAATCCTCCTGGGAAGGAATTTTGTTACAGGGGCCCCAGGGACAAACCTCCATTCTCTGCCCCAGCTAATAAGGCCAAGGAAGCCCCTCTCTTCCATCTCCCAGGTCAGCAGCAGCCTGTCACTGGGTGAGCGCTGGTTTCCAGGCTGGGAGGAGAAGGACGTGACTGCACTGGACAGGTCTGGCCTCGTTGGGTTTGGGGTGCAGGGATTTGTCTGTGAAAGGCCTTTCTGGCTCGGTCTCTCTGTGGGGTTTGCTGTTCCCCACACCGTTTCCTTCTGGCAATCTTCACTTACACTTGAACCAAAGCTTCCAGCCAGAGTCTGCGTTTAGGAGAAATCTAGCCGGACCGGGGCTATCCCTGAACATTGGTTATCGGGTCCCCAAACACGGGGATGGTTCTGGGCAGGCCGAGGCCCTCGGCTGTCTTACGTCCCTCAGCTGGTGGCTTCCCACAGGATGCCTTGGAGCACAAGCGGGGGAGGCTGAGTGGGCCTTTACCAAGTGCTCACCAGTTTCCTAGGGCGGCTCCAGGCCTGAAGCCGTCTTTGTTCTTCAAGTGCTGTGCATTCCTGGGGAAGTCACTAAACCACTGTGAGTGTCAGTTTTCTTTTCTTCACGTGGATGCCCTCGTCTCTGCTTCACGTGGCTGCTTGGGGCCCTTAGCAAGCTGGCGTAGTACCTGGTAGTAGCTTAGGTGTTTTTTTTTTTTTAGGTTAATTTAAAAAATTTGCATTCACTGTGATACTCCGAGGCTGAAGCCTGTAGCCCCTGTATTTGTCTAGGCCCTGCAGGCAGGAGGGAGGCAGAGAGCCCAGAGACTGCAGACTTGGACCCTGGAAATTCTTCTGGCTTTGTCCAGAAGGGTCAAGACTCTGTACAGATGTGTGGGAATGGTGATTGCAGTGTTTCCCACGGTCCTGGGGAAAACAGATTTCCAGACCATGATCTGATGAAAAGAACGGACCAGAATATGTCTGATGAGGTTCCCTCCAGTTACACTGCCTAGGGGGGCTCCAGTAACAACCTGTTCTTTTTTTTTTTTAGTTTTTTTTTTTTTTTCCGGTACCGGGGATCGAACTCAGGACCTTGCACTTGCCAGGCAAGCGCTTATGCCACTGAGCTATACCCCCAGCCCCTAGTAACAACCTTTTCTATTAAGGGGATGATTGCGTGCAATGTCCTATTACCAAATAAAAGTTCGTTTTTTGCATTAAAAAGTGGAAAGCTGATTGTATATTTTGCTTCTTATCCAGTCTAAAGTCACCATCCTCCCTTTATGGAGAACGGTGATGGCCTTTTATTCGTTGTGGTGTCTGTTCCATTTCTTCTTTCGGTGACCAGCAAGTTCCTTTCCCCCTTAGGAAGTGATAGGGATGATGTCTTTATGTTTGGGGAGTTTGTTTTTGAATCCACGACATGTAGAGATTGTCTGAAATGTTCGAAGGGTGAAAACAGGCTGAGGGCGAGGCCCTGAAGAGGGCGTGTAGTGGTTGTTGTTTTCCCACCTTGTCTAGCTCAGGCATTTGTGCAGAAACAGGGCTGTATTACTCTCAGTGGGGCAAAAATTGGTCCTTGGGGAAGAAACACGGTCTTCAGTGCATGGGGAGGGACCAGAACTGCAGACAGGAAGATTCAGCAAGTTTCCACCTGCTGACTGCTATCCTTGCCTCCCTGTGAGCAGCCAGAAGTCCTCGCAGCAGACTAGCATCCTCCTGGATCACAGAGCCACAGAGGTCTCTTCTGGGGTCCCTTAGTGGAAGAGCTGGTTTTCTACTTTGCTGTTCTTCTGTGGATCCCACAAGTTAAAAGCTCTACCTAAATGTACTGAACTTGCTGTCCTTTTTGGAGTGTATCCTTGAAAGGACACACAGAGATCAAAATGAAATTTAAAGGGTAAGGAAAATCTAGAGGGAAGAAGAGCATTTCTATAAACATCACAATTAATGTCTGTAAAACCATGACAGAGGAGCTGCATGCTATGAAAGGAACACTCGGGACAAGTAGGAGCACCTGGAAAAGCACACGTGTGTATCTCGTTCAGCAAGGAAAACTAGAGTGGACGAGAAGGATGAGACATCCCTGAAGTAGAACTGAAATAGGAAGATGGAAAAAACAAAGAGTAGAAGATTAAGTAATTAATGGAAGTAGTTCAACATCTGACTTGTAGAGATTCTGGTGAGAAAGAACAGGGGGGAAAAATGGAGGCTTTGAAGTAAGCAAAGAAGTAATACAAGAAAATAAAGGCAACCAATGAAACATACTACCATTGACTTAAAAGGGTCTACACAGTGCCCAGCACAAAAAGTGAAACATGTGAAAAGCCTTTATTCTAACAAATTTCCCAGGATTCTGTTTTAACAAGTCTTAACAATGATTCTGCTCTACACCTAGACCACAGGTCAAAGCCGCCTAGGTCAGGCCAGTCAGGAGTCCTTCATGGAGACACTGTTCACCCACCATTTCCTAAATGCCGGGGCTTCCTCTTTCCATCGTGGTCTCTTACCTGTTCACCTTTGTTGTGCACTGCTCACAATGTATAACCAGTTTTCTCTCTACCCCTCCCTCTCCAGACTGGAAAGTTCCTGTTAAGTCACGTGGTATCTACAGTCCAATGACTGGCACATCACAGGGTCAACACAAAGAATACAACCTTGACTCTGAGACACTTACACACTAATGTCTCCCTAAATGTGGTCAGAGACTCCAGGTCATCTTTGGGGAATCCCATTTTTTTTTTTCAGTAAAATGATTACATTATTTTAATGAATGTTCAAAAAAATAACCAGCATAATCCAATCTGGATTTTGAGGTTCTGATTATTCTCTTTTCTAAATAAATTTCAAGTTTTAAAGAAAAGTGATTTGCTATGTAAACATTCAAGCAGTGAGGTACAGGTATGTCAAATGTCTTCAGTGTTGTACTTGCGCTAGTGACACTTAGGAAACTAATATAACAATCATTGTTGTGTCTAGCCTTCCTGTCATCTTTTATTTGTTTGTTTTTTGAGACAGGGCCTTGTTATGCAGCCTGGGCTGGCCTGAATGTATGGCAACCCTCCTGCCTCAGCTTCCCGAGTGTTGGGATTATAGATGTGTACTCCCACACTCCACTTCTTGGGGTATTTAATGAGCAGGGGCCACTGGCTGCCATAGGTCTTTAGCTGGTATCTGTGACAGCTTTAGACACTGTGTGCTTTGTTTTCAAGAACAAGAGCTCCCCAAATGTCCAAGCCTGAAACACATCCACTATCATAGGATTTGCCTTCCTTCTCTTTTCCACAGCAGTCATTCATCCGAGCCTTACTCCTGCGTCTCTGTGCCCACCATCTCCTCCGCTTTGCCCATCAGTGCTTATGACCCAGGGTCAGTGGGAACCCAGCACCTAAAGGTGGAGAAGCATCTTGCTGGTGTGCCTTTGACACTTTGAAATTAGTTTTACTCTTTTCTTTTTCCAGAGTCCCAGCTAATTTGAAGGGCTTTCAAGTGAACCCTGCTTGTCATATTGTTTAATTCTCTGGCTCTCTGTCAACCATTACTTTTAACATAATCTTAGTGGCTTCAAAAATGAAGTGAAGATCCATCCAGGTCCCTGGACTCTCAGTTCCTAGGTTTTCCTGGGTTCTAATGAGTATTTTCCTTATGAAACCTCAGCTAGCCCTGTATATTGTCATCACTGAGGTCTTGACCTAAATGTCACCCCCTGGGACGGGGCTTTTCTGAATTCATTAGCTGTGACACCCAAGCCAGTTGCTTTCTACAGTAGTATAATATTTTATCTTATTCTTAGCAGTAATTAGCATCTCATTGAATGGTTAATTTACAGCTCTGTCATTTGTTGTTCCAGCTCTATCTCTGTGAAAACATAGCTGGAGATGGGGGTGTTTTGCAGTGATTAGAGGAGTTCTCTCAAGCGGGAGAGAAGAGGAAAGCTTTACAGGGCATACAAAAAAGCTTAGCAAGAATATGACCTCCACAGGAGACAAGTAGATCAATGGAACAGAATCCAGAGACAGATTCACAACTATGCCATTTTCAGCAAACTAAGTTCACTAGGAAAGGAAACTCTTTTCAACCAATAGCACTGGGACAACCAGGTACATGTTTGAAAATATTAAACCCTTACCTTGCTTTACACAGAGAAATTGGCAAAAGGTCATAAACTTAAATGTGCAAGTTAAACTACAGAACTTCTAGAAGAAAATATTGGAAAATAACCTAACAACCTTGAAGGTAGGCAAAAGGTTTCTTAAAAAACACACCAATATATATTAACCATAAAAGGAGAAAATAAATAAAATCATACTTCATCAAAACTAAAATAAAAAGACAAGCCATAGATTGTGAAAAAATAATCTCAATATATGTCATGGCCTTGTACTCAGAGTATATAAAAGGTACCCACAAATAAGTGATGAATTGATAACTCAGTGAAATAGTTAAGATTTGAATAGATTTCTTTAGCAGAAATGATGTATAAGTGGCCTATAAAGACATGGAAAGATATTCAACATCATTAGCCATCAGGAAAATATCACAGGGAAGATGACTGATTGAGTGGTAGGGCAACGGAGATGAGGGAGGAGAAAAAACGAGCTGATCAAAAGGGCCATCATCTGTGTAACCTGAGTAACAAAGATGAAGGTAACATTATGTAGGACAGCATCCAGAGCTAATTCCCTTCTATCTTCTCTATAATTCTGTATTTCCTCAGTCGTTTTTGTATTAGCAGACGTGAAGATAACTTTATATTATACAGCATCCAGTGCAAATTCCCTACTATCTTATCTATAAT